>VOQZ01001387.1:0-22221 GCA_008079305.1 Phytophthora palmivora | reverse complement strand
AGTACAATACTGCCATGGACATTGAAAACGCCTTTGTACTCCAGAAGGGGATGAATCTAAAGAGGAGAAAAGGCGCAGGGTGAGCTAAAAGAGCTGCGTTCAATCGACTGGAGCAACGGTAACAGGGGGAACTGATGCTACCTCTGTCGCACAAGTAAATTCAATCAGTGCGCTCTCAGAACGGGAGCAGCCGGCGCTAAGACGGAACGTGGTTGTCGGGACAGATGCTCAACCAGATTTAGATGGATTACACAGTATATCCCGCGGCAGAAGAGCTAATATGAGCCCTTCACGGCTCGCAGTGGTGCGAGAGAGAGATCGCATCCGAAAGGCTGCAAAGAGAAGGGAAGACGACCAAGCACGGGAGATCCATCGACGACGAGAAGCGCTCCGACGCCAGCAATTGTCCCCAGATGAACGCTGTGCTCAACGGCAGCAGAATAGCGTCTCCCGCGTCGATCAGCGTAGAGAGCTGAGTGACGAACAGCGTCAGATGATACAGGATAACAACACATTGGCGCGAGCAACTGCGCGCCGTGGAATGAACGACGAACAGCGCCGGGTTATTCAGGATCGCGATGCATTTGCTCGAGCCTTTCAACGTAATCATTTGAGTCAAGAGCAACGTCAAGATATCCGGGGGCGTGACGCAGATGCTAGGGCGTCATCACGCCGTTTGATGACACTAGATGAGAGACTCGATCTCGTGAAGAAGAGCGCTTTAGGTGAAGATCCCGTCAGTACAAAGCGGGTTATGGTAACCACGAGGACTTCGACCCCGCGAGCGTCCGTGGGAATGATATTTCGGATCGACGCCACTACGTTTCACGATTTATTCGAGGATGTTCGGGAGATGAACGCACATGCGTTGATTGCGGTGCCTGGAAATTCCCCGGTGAAACGAAGAAATGCTGCTGCATGGGTGGTGGGGTTCGGCTCCCGCCACCCCGTGAAGCACCAGAGAAGCTGCGACTGTTGTTTAACAACCCGGTATTTATGCAGTCTATCCGTGTTTATAACAATGCTTTTGCATTTACATCCATGGGAGCGTCACGATCTGAACCACTTCAAGTTGATGAATGTGTTACGCGGAGAGGCGTTTACAATTTCCGCGTGATGGGAACAGTTTGTCATCAAATGGGATCTCTTATCCCGCCCCCCCGGTGGAAAGCCAATGTTTGCTCAGATTTATATAAGCAACCCTGACAGTGCAGCGCGTATGGCGAGCCGTATCCGAATGACAGATGGATTGAGTGCAGAAATCCTGAGCGACATTGATGAAGTCATGGAACAGAACAATCCCTACGCTCAACAGTTCTTGCACGCACGCGAAATTCTGATTGAACGTAGTAGACCAGCTTTAGAAATGGCCCGTGCAGATCGTGCGCAGAGACAAGAGAACGAGGGTAAGCAGGAAGAGGATGTTCATGACAGCCTCATAGACCCCGAAGTTGAGTGTATACTTCGCCTTCATGTCGGTCAGGAAACAAATCCAGGAACCCATAACACACCTACTGCTTCTGAGGTGGCAGCAATTATCATTGACGCAAATGCCGCGCAACCCCGAGATATTATCCTATACGCAAGGCAGGGAGGGTTCAACCGTATTTACGAAACCAATCCACACTACGACCCTCTACAGTACCCGCTTCTCCACCCATATAGGGAGTCTGGGTGGACTTACAAAATCTCATATACGGATGAACAAAATAATAACAACAACGATCAAAGAAGAAGATCACGTGTGGGTAATGATCAAACCGATCAAAATTTGGAGGGAGATTTGGCTGAGTGGGGATATATCGTGCAATATGAGGACAGCAGAGAGGAACGACGAAAACCAACCATGTCACTCACAGAATTTGTTGCATATCTTCTCTACGACCGCACAGGAAGTCATTTGCTGTTGCTACTTGGAGGAAGACTTACCCAGCAGTATTGCGTTGATCAGTGGGCCAAGGCGGAACAAGAAAGACTCCGGTATTTTGTGAACAACCAACTTGAATTTCGCCTCGAGACCATACAAGGACTAACTGATGCATACAGGCACGAAAGCACTGAAGCGCACCGAACCGCTGCGGTTCACGAACTCCAACAGTATGCGCGTGATTCTGCGCCAAACCGGGGTCGTGTGTCTGACGAAAACGTCGGCTTAGACGCCAATACCATCGGTCGTCGTTTAATTTTGCCACCATCGTTTACTGGTGTGTGGCGAAGTGGGTGAACACTTGACCGCCCAAAGTATAGCGCGCCCGAAAAGTGGGGGTGGTCCTTCGAGAGGAACCGACTTTTCGGGTAGTACAGGTCCTGGATCAAGCACTAGACTCGATCCAGGTTGGCGTGTGACCTTGTGCAATCCCTATAGGTGTCGATTAATTCGGCGGACCGGGTTTCACCGGGTATTTGTATTCCTAAGATAGACACACAGAAAATGTAAGAACTTCCAGGTTGTACGTATCCTAGGGGTCCTGAATGTGGGTTGAGAGATCACGAGTACAGACCTTCTTCCCAAAGATAACCTAAAATAATACAGAGTTTGAATATACAATATGCAGCCTGTCAGTTAGTTAGCACGCCCGAATACAGGTAAATTTCGGGATGCCCTACGCGCACCACCCTCGAAATGCTCGAGGGAATCAATAGAATGTCTTTCCTAAACACACGGTAATCAACAGTCAAATCCTAGGGGTGATCACTACCAAACCTCCTAAAATCGCAGGGAAATGAATATGAAATGCAAGGGGCACTCGGAGTGTCCACTAGCAACTTAGCAAATAAAATAACTGGATCACTCCGAGTGTTCAAGCCCACTGGTCCCCAAGTTAATTCGACTTGAACGTGTTGAGAGTTATTACGCGGTTAGCGCAGCCTTGGTCGTCCTCACTCTGGGGCCCTCCTAATGTGAGCGGTCCTCCAGGTAGTCCTTCCTCGACGAGATGTATAGGGTAACACGGCGACCTCCCTTCGTCGCCTGTGTTCCGAGGGACGCTTGTACTTTACAACGCAAATCAAACTCGAAGACACTTGTGCTTCACGACACAAATCAAACTCTGTTTAAAATTATCTTCTACCTCTTTGGCATTCTAAATTCTTCTTCAATCTTGGTAGTCTTGGTACTTCTTTGGCGGTCTTCCTTTACTTCGTGAGGTCACACTCGGGTAGACTTGGTCTCATTATACATGGAATGTCACGTCGAACTTGGATCTGCATACACTCATCAAAGATGTCTCGGCTCTTCTGAGATCAGCAGCACTGGTCTTGTTCTTGTACGGTGTAATCATCTGATTGCGATACTCTTGGGTCATACTGTCTTGACTCCGCTTGAATGTCAGTAAACTGACTTCCGGACTGAACTTATCTTCAGCAGCTTGGGCTTCGATCTTGTTCTTCGACAGTCACTTGGTCATTCAGGATGTATTGTCATTCGGGATGTACATTCGGGGTACATGGCATAACTTCGGATGGAGTCTTCATATCCGGTAGGCGATCGAACTTTCAGGATGAGGGAGACAGTCTTGGGGTTTACATGTATAGGTAGGGTCGTAATTGTGGAAACCTTGGAGTTTCAGGGTGTTCTTGGGTGATGTTCGGCTCCGTCAAGGTAGGCTGCTCCTCGGGATACGTTCTCCGAGGGCACTTGCTTCCTTCTCGTGGATACCTGCCGTCAAGGAGTCGGCGGTCGGACTGAGCGTCGGTATTGCATCCTGAATGTGGTACCCATTCAGGGCGTACGCTTCCAACCTGTGAGCCTCTCCGTAGCCGAACATCTGCATCCCCAAAGTCCAAACCATCAAGTCGCCCAGGAGTCCCATTCAATACCCATCTCGAAAACCATCATCTCTTGTCCGAATCAGTGTGCGGGTTATCCCGGCTGGGCAGCTGCGGGTGTGCCTAGAAAATTCAGAGGCACATCGTCACAACCGCCCCTCGGATACACGGTCTTTCACTGAGGAAATTACCATCGAAGTGACAGAACATGAGCCGACCAAACGAACGCAGCTATCCCGGCGACCAGACATCCCGAATTGCAAAACCGTTAGGCGATTACCCCAGATCGGGTCTTTTCTGCGCCCCGTCTACTATCCAACTGTCGTACCCAATTCAGAGTGGCAACCAAGATTCCATTCACAACGAGAACTTCCAACGATCAAGCAACTGATGAGCGAGCCACCAAGCAACTCCGGAGACCGGGCACCAACTAGCGGTTCGCCTCCCTCAGCGTCAGCGCCACTCCCTAGCGCCCAGCCCGAAACGGTGGGTGCTCAGGATGCAGCCCCTACTGAGAGCGACCGCGGTGCAACTTCCGGCTCTGGCTTGGAGTCCTCGGCTGACAAGCGCGGTGAGACGGCTCAAGAGACTTCCCAGGAGGCGGTGGAAACACCACAAGTCCCGGAACGCAAGCAGGCGAAGGCGCCGAAGAGCCGAAGCTCTAGCGTGGCAAAATCCACGGGCAAACGAAGTAGGAGCGGCTCCAAGGAACGCTCCGGCAGCAAAAAGAAACGAAGTTCGAGCAAGGATCGCTCGGGTTCAAGCACGGCGACTGCTTCTGACGGCAGCTCGCTTCCAGACGTGGCTCCGACGTCCACAGGTGCTCAGGGTGCAGTGGACAAGGCTCAAGACCTAATCCAGCGCGCACTCCGGCCATTGCTGGCCAAAGTCTTCGAGAAGGATGATATGGACAAGCTGGATGCTCTAGCAGACGCTGCGGTCAAGGCGCGCCCCGCACTGGAAGGTCAAGTCCCTCCGACACGAGTTGCTGCGCCTCCCTCTCATCTTCCCAGTCTGAACACGATGTTCGTGGGAGTTCCAGCGACAACTGCGGATCTGTCCACGGGAGTCTTCTCCGTGGTGGCTATGGTGGAGACGAGTGCCTCCTGGGAGTGGAATCACTTTCAGAAGAGGACGTACAGTTCCTCGCCAAGCTATTGAGTCCGGATGCCGACATCCGTCGCGAAATACTGACTCCTCTAGCGGATACGTTGGAACCTGATTCCTATGAGTTCCTCTTGGCGCTGAAGAGCATCTCGACCAAGCGGGAGACGGCTTCTCTTCTGCGTCACTATGGCGCTCAAGATTTGGCTCGGAAAGTATTCGGGATGACAACTCTCATGAAACGTCTCCTGGACAAGTATCGCACTTTGGAGGCTTCTACCCAACGTTCGAGCTCTCAAGCAACTCGGCGTGCTTTGAAGGATTTCGAAGAGGTCCGCCAAGTTCGTGCGGATTACTCGCTACTCCAGAAGTATTGGCACCAAGAGGCTGAGCTCGCCAAGGGTTATATCATCTCTGAGTTGGAAAAGCACAGTCGCGATTACAAACGCGAGGCTCAGGAACATGAGCGTCAAGAACGTGCACTCCAAGCGCGCATCACGCGTCTGGAGAGTGACAATGACGAACTGCAGAAGGTCATTCACGATTTGGAGAATCGCCTGAAGGCGTCAACCTTGGATCCGCCCAAGCTAATGAATTTCCTCCATCGTCATGACACTCGGGTAGATGGCAACTGGCCTCGCCTGAAAGCACTTTTGGAGAAGTTCCGTGATCACCAGGATCCTCCTGAGGCCTGGAAGACTCAAATTTTCGTCAACACTTTGGATGATCCCACCTTACGGCCCGAGCCGTATGTGTTCGCGGATGAGAACGACGACTCCGAGGAAAAACAAGATCCTGGAGACTCGAGACCTCGTTCAGGCTCGAAAGATGATCCCGTTGACTTTTCTGAGGATCCTCCAAGTCCACTGTCGTCGTCACTTTTCGAGAACACCAAGTCTTCGGGTCATTCAGCAGTTGCCTCTGATCTTCAGAACGTTCAGTGGCGTCCCACGTCCTACACCCCAAATGGTGACCCAGCTTTGGATACCGTCGCTTCGCCACTCCTGGACGTGAGTACGGTGTGTGCATCTCTGGATGGTCCCATCGTTTGGGACAAGCTGCGCACAGACGTCCAAGTTCTCATGCGTTCGGGTTTAACACTGGATCAGGCGGAGGACTTAATTCGGAGTGGTCAAGCGATACATTCTCGGATTCCTTCGAGGATGCTTTCCGTGATGTTGTCTCGGATGATGTACTGGAAACGCTTGGATGACACTCCCTGGACTAAGTTTGTCCCGAGCTGGTGTTATAAGAACGCTGAATCTCGTCTGGAAGCGGACTTGGAAACGGGAAACATCCCTTCTCGTTGGCCACCATTGTCCAAGCAAGTTCACATGGACGACGAAGAGATCCACAAAGCTCTCTTCGAAAGTGACGGAGATGACAATGAAGATGACTCTCGTGACGCACCCTTCACTCCCAAGAAAGTGAATCCTGTTTCGCCACGCCGTACAACACCTCCTAGGGAGGCCAAGCGTCGCTCGAGTGTGGACACGTCTGCTTCGGAGCCAGATACAAGTGCTGAGCTCAAAGACAACGAAGATTCGTCTTCTAGGGCCACGCAGCTTCCTCTTCCCGGAAATCACGTCCGGCACAAGAGCGTAAACAGTCACAGCTCGCTCGGAAGGATTACAAGGAGCTTCTCCCAATGGAACGTCGACTGATTGAGACTCCTCGCCCTGGAGTGAATTCGTGGAGACACTATGGCATCTTAGTGAAGTTCGCCCCTGGGACTACGAACGCTTTGGAGCAATCGTATGGATTTCCGGACTATGCCCCGAATCTCTCCAAGCCCGCTGAGGCTGAACAAAATCGACTCCGTTGGAAACCTGCCGACTTCATGGTGTTCTGGGAGACAAAGCCCTGGGACAAGATGTTTCAGGAACGCTCCAAGTATCTCGCTTTGCACACTCGGACGCAGCTCTCGAAGGTTTCACGTGACGCTCTGGATGAGATTGTGGAGTTCATGTCGGATCACCGTCGTGCTTTCTGGTGGATCGGTCATTGGATCTTCATAGATCAGAACTTGGATGACTACTCCAGCAATCTCGCTAAGGAGCGGAAAACCGAGTGCGACCAAGTCAAGAAGTCGTACAAGCGACTGGTCAACAAGTGGGTGGACAAAGGCATGAGAGAGTCACTCCTGGAGGAACCTGGAGTATGGACTTATCCCTCGAAGTGCTGTCACTGGATCCTTATGGACCCATCCTACAAGACCATCACTGGAACTCCTCACTCTCTGGAAGAACAGGCGAAGCTTCTGGATCAGCGAGAACCCAGCCGCGTGCAATGGAACACGTGTCAGTCCGACGCGGATCGCGTCAAGGACCTTCCTCAAGCGACTCGCGACAAGTTACTCCCAGTGGAGCACCGCAAGCGTCACCTGGTCACGTTGGCTGATTTCGACTGATTTTCAAGGTCGCCACAACGCTCCCAACCCGAGTCGTCTGCATGTTGCATCTTAACACCACAGCTAATCCATTTCGAAACGTAACTTTCTTGTTTGCTTTCTTTCATCATCATCATAGTCAATTCACACTTCATAGATTCAGGAACCAAAATCCACATTCAGGTATCATCTCATCATGGCATCCCGAAATTCATCTTCACTTCATCAACAGTTTCAAAACAATTCTTTCACTTCACACGGCGACGATCTGGGTCGTTCTGATTGCGTTCTCGTAGGGTGCCTAGGCCCGCGGGTGGTCATCCCCAGCTTGCATAGCTTGGAACCTCGCCTTGGCCCTCGCTCCCTTGTTGAACTCGTACAGTAACGCCCCACAACTCAGCTGAGACACTGGGATCCATTCAGGATCGGCATAGCCCTTCCACTTGACAAGATATTCTCGGGATCGCTTGGACGTTCGGGTTCGTTTCACCCATCGCACATCCTGAATGCTCTCCACTTCGTACTCGTCGTTCGCATTGTCTGGCTCCCAACTGTCTTCAGGTAGTAATGCCGCATCAAAATCGTCATCGTCTTCAACTTCGACTTCAACTTTGGGCCTTCTAGGGAAGATGGCCCTTGGCTTAAGTCGGCTGATGTGTACCCAAGGGTTCACTCGATATCCCGAGTCTTCAACCTTCAGCTTTACTCGAAAGTCATCTCGAACATCTTCAATCCGGAACGGTCCGTGCCACAAGTGTGCCAATTTCCGGCTCAATCCAGGTTGCACCTTTGGAATATACAACCAAACAGCATCTCCCTTCTCGAAACCAGCTTTTAGGCGGTCAGATAACTCACGCCACTTCCTAGTCTGTTCTTCGGAACGCGCACGTTTTGCCTTTCGCTGAAGTTCCTCTGCACAAGCAAGTGCGTAGCTGTAGTCTCTCTGGAACTTCCGTCGCCACTCGTAAGCCGTTCGCTCGGGGAGAGTTGACGGTCTGGGTCCCAGCATGGCGGACACAGTTCCTTGGGCATCCCATCCGTGTACGAGGTAGAACGGTGTGTCCAGGCGGGTTGCATCGAATGATGTGTTCAGGGCGAACATCAGCCTCTCGGCGTGTTCATCCCAATCTGACTGATCTGCCTCCGCAACATACGCCTTGACACTCCGAATGACTGTCTGCACCGAACGTTCTTGCTGACCATTCGCCTGGGGTCGATATGCGAGAGTCGCTCTCTGCTTGCTCCCTATGAGATCTCGGAACCTTGCGAAAACCTCGCTCATGAAGCGAGGATCTTGGTCATGCCGAATCACCGAGGAAGCTCCGAATCTCCGAAAGACGGATTCTTCATATGCTTCAGCGACATCTTGAGCCGTTGTCGACGCCATTGGTTTGCACATCACATATCCGGAGAACATGTCTTGGAATAGCAACAGAAACGTATTCCCTCGGACTGACTCTGGTAAATGAGTCACGAAATCCATAGAGACGGCCTCGAAAGGTCGTGTAGGCTCAATGTTGCCTGGTGAAGGACCGGCATTCGGGGGTGACCCCTTGCCGCTAGCACAATCCACGCATTCCTTCACAAATCGTTCCACGTCAGCATACATCCCGGGCCAGTAGAACTCCGAGCGCAGTCTCTCGTGAGTACGGGTGATCCCTTGATGTCCTCCCTGAAAGTCTTCATGCGCATAATGGAGCATGTCTTCTCGGAGTGATTCCGGGACCACTAGCCTGAGCTCGTCTTCGGCGTCGCGCGGTCGGCCTCGGGTTGACCGTGCAAGTCGGTATAGTACTCCTCGAACATCCAAAGCGAACAAATCTGCCACCTTCGCGATCTTCTTGAGACGCTTTGGTGAGAAACGTTCTAGATCGTCTTTCAGGAAGGCGATGATATCTGAGAGATACTGGTCTCCTTCCTGATGCACCTTGATCCGTCTCCATCGTTCAGCTTGGTACTCAAGGGGTCCCATGGGTGAAGCGGACTCTCTCTCCCTCGTGCGAGCTCTGGATCGGGTAAACGCCGCCAGTACTCGAGCAGCTGAGGGAAGGGGCTCACACTCAGGACCGCAAAGGGTGACGTCTCCTGAGACTCCCATGGTCACGACATTTCGGCTGTCTTTAGGCATTTCCGAATGCGACTTCATTTCTTCATCAGACGTCTTCATAAGCTGCTCTTGAATTCTCGACACAACTTCCAGGTGTTCTCTTTCGGCATCTTCCTCAACCACCCAGGATTTACCCAGTGCTAGTGTTTTGGAGGTCAAATAGTCAGCAGCCTGGTTGAATTCTCTTTTAACGTGAACCAGGCGCACACTGTTGAACCTCTTCTTCAACACCTCACATTCAGCTAATCTCCTTTGAAGGTTGGGTTGATTGCAATTGATCAAACCTTGGACTTGTTGTATGACGATTCTCGAATCTCCCACGACCACTAGATCCTGGATTCCTCGATCACGAGCCATAGCTAAGCCACGTAGCAATCCGAAATATTCCGCATCGTTCACCGTAACGCCATCCAGAATGTAACCTCGGGCGTCCAGAACCTTCCACTCGGGAAGTTGCCACAGTACACAACCACAGCTGCCAATCCTCGTCGACGTCTTCGCAGCTCCATCGAAACTCAGGACCACTCCAGTGTAGTCTGCTTCAAGCATCTCGATACTGATCACAGGGGGTGCCTTGACACGCCCCTTGGTCGGAATGAGCGATTCCGCAATCTTGTCCAGGTGCTCTCTCGGTGTGATACCTGCACCCAGGATGGCAGCAAGTCCATCTTCATCCCGTTGAACCTTTCGGATCTCGAGGTCATACTGCGACAAGGCAACGCCCCAAGGAACCAAGCGCCCATCGGCGGTCTTGGACTTGATTACCCACTTCAGCACTGAGTGTCTGGTATAAACCACGAGGGGACATCCTTCGATCAGGGTCTTGAATACATGGAGAACTCGAATCACCGCTAATACTTCTTTCTCGGCAATGTGATAGCGAAGTTCTGCGTCATTCAGGACGCGCCCCGTGAACCGAACTGGTTGGATGATACCATCATGCTCTTGTCCTAGAACAGCACAGGCTGCCCACTGATTGGCATGAGGAATGATGACAAAAGGCTTGGTCCGATCAGGATGCCTGAGCAGTGGCGTAGACACAATCTTCTGCTTCAGAATGTCGAACGCCTCCTTGGCTCGAGATAAGTCTCTCCCAGCTCGTACTTGCTCATCTGACAGTTCGTAGAGGGCTGCAGCCACTACTGGGAAGTCTTCAATGAACTTGTGGTAATAGTTGAGGCTGCCTAGAAATGACTGTACACCTTTCAGGGTAGACGGAAACGGGAGATCTTGGATGCCCTTCACAATTTTCGGGATAGCGCGAATACCTTCTGCTCCAATTTCATGTGACAGGTAAGGTATAGTGCGCTTTCCGAATTCACTCTTAGGCAAGCTAACCGAAATATTCCAGTACCGCAAACGATAGAGTAAAGCATCCAAGTCTTCACACAGTTCATCCCAAGTGCTAGCACCATGAGCTATATCGTCGATGTAAGAGCTGCGCCCCAACACGGGACCCATCTGGGATGGCGCGGGAATATTGCGCCTGAAAACAGTCATCCGTTCCGTCAATGCCGTCTGATGGCGATCCACCTTGGACCCTTCTGGCCTTTGCGGTTTCAACTTCAAGTAGTCGAGAACATCTTGATCCACAAGCACCTCTTCTTCAGGTGGCAATCTCACGAATCCCCACAGCAATTGTTGATCATGTGTGATAGACCAACGGAGCATTCTTCAGCCCGAAAGGCATTCGGACCCATTGAAAATGTCCGAATGGACACACAAACGCAGAAATCAGCTTAGCGCGTTCAGTCATTCGGACTGCCCAAAAGCCACTTGCCATATCCAGGCTCATAAACCACATCGCGCCCTCAAAACCGGTCAACAGGTCGTCGATCAGCGGGAGGGGGTAGTTAGAAAGCCGAATGAAGCTGTTCACCACTCGATAGTCAATGCACATTCGAATGTCAATCCCGTTCTTCTTCAGAACGATCACGATCGGAGAAGCCCAAGGGGACTCCGAGTGTTCAATCAACTTGGTCTCCAGGAGCTTCTTGAGTAGCTCATACACCTTGATGGCAACTTGAGGTGCAACCGGTCTAGGACGCTGAGCCACGGGCTTCGCATCCCCGACATCCAAGTCGCAAACCACACCTCGAGCTGGAGCAGGAGCCGCGTTACCATCCCCTAGGAAGATACTGCGATGACGTTTCAAGATCTCCTTGAGTTGACGCTCCTGAACTTCAGTAGTTACTCCAGGTTCACCAACATCAGCCTTCGAGATATCGCATCTTGGACTGAGATCTTGCAACTCGGGTAACATCGCCAACTGATCCTTCAACTGCGACATCATATCACTTCCTTCGTGGATATAAACTGCGGGCTCCTGTTCGAGCTCTTCAGCGTTCACTCGCATACACCGGATGTAATCCTCTTCCAGTCGCTCCAAAGGAGTACTCGAATGATCCATTGTAGATACCACCGGCTTCTCGCCCTTTTGCGACACACACTCAGGTTCACTTCCATCTGCACATTCCGAAATTACGGTCATTGGCCGCTTATGCAGTCGGACTACTCGAACTTCATCGTCTTGGCCTGAGGTCTCATCAACATCTTCGCAGGCCACTGATAGGGACGCTTCGGGACCGAAGGCGGAGCAGTGTCCCGAAGGGCCTGCTCATAACGTTCCTTCCGCATCCTAGCTTGCGTAGACAGAGTACTCTCGTAAATGAGATGTTGCCATTCCTGATACCTTCGTACTCCAGGTCGCACAAAACGCCCTGCTCTTGGAAAGCAACCATACTCCACTATTCGAGCAACGGGTGTAGACGAATCTATCCAGAGATCCTTGTCGGAAATATTCACCACTTTTACGGCTACTGCCCACGACTTAGCGCCATACAGAACTTGAGTTACCCACTGATCACCCCTGCTAGCCCACACCACATCTCGGAGTGGCTGACATTCACCATACCGGATCTTCACATTCACGTGTTCTCCAGGGCGTAGATGCACGTCCTGCAACGGGGTTATCGGGATGTTCCGCTCACGGTGTTTCCGAACCATGTAACCATACATCAAAACGGACTCCTCATCGGGGAGTGCCACCGTTCCTTCGCGGATACATAACCGTACTCCAGCACTGTACATGAAATCCATTCCCAAAAGCACGTCAACGCCTTCTCCGATGTTGGTTACCCAAACATCCAGGATGTAGACGACACGTCTTCCCAAAGTGACCTTGATCTGCGTACTTGCAGTGATGTAAGTCGGGACGCCTCCTAGGCCGGACACCTTGATTCGCTTCTGCGAGTTTAACTTGAGCTTGAGTCTACGCGCAAGATCCAAACTGATCATACTCACAGTCGCTCCGGTATCCAACAGTATTTGCGTCCTGAAATCGTTCACCGCACCGTGAACCGTAGCAACCTGCTGCTTGTCCTCCTTCTCATCATGATGTGCCCACCATCCGTACCGTTCTCCGAAATTCAGCTTGAATTGAGCTGGTCCTTCAGGTTCGGCCGGGAGTGGAGGCCTCGAATACCAAGTACGAGTACACTCCAAAGGCACAGGTTCATGGTCAATCAGGGAGGTCATACATTGTAGATTATCTTGGTTCTGGTTCCGCAATTCGGGGCCAACATAAGCTAACACACACAATTCTGAGGGTCTTCTCAGCCCGACGCGTACCGAATCCCCATTCGGCGGGCTTAGTAGTTTAACTGTGCTCCCTCAGAATCGCCCTTGCCATTCAGGATGTCCTCCCGAATGTGGCTTGGAAGGTCAGCTAGGCCTCCTTGCTGCAGCAATTTCTTGATCTCTTGGAAAGCTCTCCAGTCTTCGCATCTTCCATCGTGAATTTGGTCACATTTCAGGCATGCTTTCGTCTCACACCTTTGCGTTGGATGTCCATGCCTCTGACAACGGTCACAAACCATAACAGCCCAGCAATTCTCCGGTCGATGTCCCCACTTCTTACAATTCTCACAAAACTCCATGCGGTCTGGGTTGTTCGGCCGAAAACTTGGCTGCTGAGGTTGCCTTGGTGGTGGTGGTCTTGGTCCAGCTGCTGGATCTCTGGGCTTCCACCCCACACTGTTCATCACACGATAGACCTCGTGAATAAGGTCTTCCCGGGTTAACAATCTGGCATCCGGGTTGCCATCTCGCAGGACGTCCTGAACGCACGTACTCAGCGCAGCTAAGTCTGCCCTTTCGTCGTCTTCGAACGTCACTTGAGTGTCGGAGCCTTGGGTTTCGTCGTCCTGGGCTACGTAGGCCCGATTCGGGCGATTCATCCTTGGCCCATTCCGAGCAACGTTGTCTGCTCTGAAGTCACGGGGCTGTGCCCCTCGACCAGAATGCACTCCACTCGGGTTCACTTCCTCTTGCTGCTTCAGAACATACTCCAGGTCAGAGACCTTTCTGAAACGCTGACTCTGCAGAGTTGTCTTGAGCGTCACATCCGTGAGGTTCTTGATGAATCGCTTGATATGTTGCTCACGTCGGCGCTCAGACTTCCGGAAACGCACGTCCGCGCGTTCAGCCGCCAAATTCAGGCGATACAGGAAAGCCAATGCGGTCTCGTCCTTGAACTGCTTCATTGTGTAGTACTTCTCAGACTCTGACACCCTTGACTTGCAGTATTCACGCTTGAACTCCTTGGACAATCGACTCCATTCCGAACGCACATGCTTTGATAGCTGTCCGTACCAATTTCGGACTGCGGGCGACATCTTTGTCTTGAGCTCGTAGACCTTCATCTGATCCGTCCAGCCTCCTTGCACAGTCACGTTTAGGAATCGCTCCCACCAGCGACGGCGCGCAGACAACGACAGCTTCTCATCGAAGTCTTCTAGCGTATTGGTAAACGTCCTCAGCGTCACTACCGAGCCTCCTTGGGTCATCGCAGCAGTTGTCGTGTACGCAGGCATCTCGTCCGACGAGCTAGAGTCGCTTGAGCTGTAGCCTTCGTCGCTTGACTCTCCGCCAGAACTAGCCCCTGAAGGATCTCCATCTTGACGTGAATGCTTCCTGTTTGAGTCCTTCTTGGCGGGCTTCTTGGCGTCCGTCTTCTCTGGGCAACAGGCTTAGTCTCTCGCACCTGAGACTTCGGTCGGGATGCACTCGACGACTTTGCCCCGGGCGTCTGCTCAGACTTGACTGCTTCGTCTTCCTTTGCATACTTTGTTCCAGTCAGACTCTGAAGAGTCAACTGGAGCTGTTCTGCTGGAAGGTCGCTGTCGCACTTGATGTCCCGTCTTTCACTTGCGTGTCCCTTGATTGCGTTACCCGGGAGTGGGTACATAGTCACACGCGTGGGTTCAGACTTGACTTGAGTTGCTGAATCAGATCCATATGTTGCACGAGTGTCTTGAGCTTGAGGATGTGTTGCGGGAGTGTTGCGCGAGCGCATTCCTTGCACGTTCTGCAGATCTCGGATAGTCTCCTGATCCCTGTTGCGCGCCTCCTCCAGAGAGTGAATCTTCTGCTGGAAGGCTTCCAATTGTGCACTCAGGGTCTTCTGCACGTCGGCCACCCAAGCAACCTTCTCCGCTTCGGCCTTCGCTTCACGTTGCTGCCAGCGCTCTTCGAACTCGACTCGCGCGGACTCCAACGCAGTATGTGCGCCTTCGGCGCGCGCTGCATCAACCGTTCGTGGTGACGCAGGTGTCCGGGCAGCCGGAACAGAAGTAGGCGGCCTCGGTGGCAGGTCGCTTTGGCTTGGACGGTTGGGAACACTCTGCGAACTCCGTCCTTCCGGTGGACTTCCACGCACAGCTAGCGCCTGGATCGCATGGAAGGCTTGCTGGACCTGTTGCCCTAGGTGAGCCTGATTAGACTCCATTCGCGACAGCAAGTCTTGCGTCGTGCGCATCGTGTTTAACGCAACCTGGGAAGCTCCAGACATGCGAGATCGACTCGTCCTTCCTGAGCGACTCGTCCGTTCCGACTTGATCGACCGGCTTGGTGACCTCCTCGACTTCGACGAGCGCTTAGATGATCGAGTGGATCGCTTGGAACTCCGTCGCTTCCGTTCCTCTGCGCTCGAGTCTGAATCGCTTGACGACTCACTGGGACTCGGCTTCCGGGAGCGTGTGTGACTTCGGGATGTCCTCGACCGATGATCACTCCGAACGCTAGTGCGACCCGACTCCGACATAACGACATCGTCATGGCCCACTATCGCTGGTGACCTCGGGAGGACAGCCTCCGTTACTTGGACACTCACGTTCCCGTCGACTTGCGCAGTGCTGCCTTGAGCAGCGAAAACCATTCCGGGTGGGGCAACGAAAGAGTACGGCATGTGAGCCGACGCTGCTCCTCCCATAGACCAGAGTGATGAGGAAGACGACATCTTCCCGGACGACTGCGACTCAACGGGTCCGCTGAGGTTGGACTCTTCGGATCCAGAGGCGGTCGGTCCAAACAACGTTGATCCGTATCCAGAACTCGGCATCGGCGATGCGCTTCGAGTTCCAGACACTTCACTCGGGATCGCAGTGCTTCGGCTGTCCTGAGCAGACGTCCCGTACGACATGAGAGAACTCATCGACGGAATCGAGGCTGGACGTGGCGGCAGGTGTTGGGGCCGCTTCAGCTCGGGCTCTCCAAGCGACGAACTCGCAGGACTGCGAGTCACTCGGACTCCCGCCTTCTTCAGCCGCTCGACACACTCGCTTCCAAGTAGTCCAGCTTCATAACTCGACATCAATGAATCACCTTCTGCGTCTTCCGGCTTCATGTCTTCCACAGTGTCAGTCAAAGCTCGTACATCCAGAGGTGACAGCATTCGCGACGGCACACCCGAGGTGACTTCGCGCCATTCCAGGAGCTCCATCGTTAGCAGATGCTGAAGGTCTTCAGCTACCGCTCGGACTAAACTCCGGTCTACTTGAGACGCATGAGCTCGAAACCACTCCGGGATCAGGTTGCGAAACCTGAATCCGACGTCAAAGAACATCGTCTGGAGCACCGCAACGCACTCCCTCGGGGACAAGTCCTTCAGGTACACCTCAACCGAAGTGAAGTCGACGACAGCGTTTGGAGCCAGTCTCACGAGGCTCCATTCGGAAATCCACGCTTCCGACCGGCTGGCCATCGACATTCGGGTCGCGACGTACTCGGACGTCCTCACCACTGCCGCGTACCACGACTTGAAGTCTGGATTCGGGTGCGGCCACGTGTACTCGATCGTCGGAGACATCACGAATTCCAGAGTGACTTGCTCCCAACGACGAACTTGGTCGGCCACGTACGTCTTCCCCTGGTCCACGCTGAAAGGCGCTTCGCGTTCCACTGGATCTTCGTTCACAGTCAAGTCGATCTCCATTCGGGATCTACTTGGCGACTGGACTTCGGGTGTACTTGTGAAGCTTGGCTTCAACACTTGCAGGTCAGACGGTAGCGACGTCTCCGGTTTCAGGTGCGAGGTCTCTTGCGAGTCCTCAAGCACCACTTCTTCCTTGACCGTCGACAACGGGCCTTCCAACTTGATCGTGGGCGTCTCCTCCGGAATCATCTTCTCTTCCACGTCGTCGTCCACGCTGATCACATCTTCATCCGGCTGGGGCTTCACCAAAACCTCCTCAGCCGGGCACTCAACCACGGCGGCGCCTCCCACAGACGCCTGAACGGGTGCATCCGGGACGGACACACCCACAACCTCCACGCTCGAATCCGAGCTGGAGTCTCCGCCAGAGCCAACCGGCGCGCTCTCCTTCTGGCCATCTTCGGTGACTTCATCCAGGGAAACATGGTGCGCCCCCTGAATTGTGTCCTCCGAATCCGGCTGCTCTTGAGCGTCCATCGGCTCCGCTGCCTTCTTCTCCTCGCGAGCTGCTCGACGCTTCGCAGCGCTCCGAGCGCGAGCTTCCTTCTCGACAATGTCGAGAGGCTTCTGCGCTTCGGGTTGCATCCCACGAGTTCGACGCGACTGTCTTGGCGCTCCTCCGCGCCCTCGACCGCGTCCACCTTCTTCGCGTGTGCTCTCAACTTCACTCATAACCCCAAGATTAGTAAGGTTAGTAGCTCTCAGCACCCTCTAGATCTAACTTAATACAAAATATCGGTGAAATCCACGGCAACCAAATCCGGGCACGCGCACCAGTTGTGGCGAAGTGGGTGAACACTTGACCGCCCAAAGTATAGCGCGCCCGAAGAGTGGGGGTGGTCCTTAGAGAAGAACCGACTTTTCGGGTAGTACAGGTCCTGGATCAAGTACTAGACTCGATCCAGGTTGGCGTGTGACCTTGTGCAATCCCTATAGGTGTCGATTAATTCGGCGGACCGGGTTTCACCGGGTATTTGTATTCCTAAGATAGACACACAGAAAATGTAAGAACTTCCAGGTTGTACGTATCCTGGGGGTCCTGAATGTGGGTTGAGAGATCACGAGTAAAGACCTTCTTCCCAAAAGATAACCTAAAATAAAACAGAGTTTGAATATACAATATGCAGCCTGTCAGTTAGTTAGCACGCCCGAATACAGGTAAATTTCGGGATGCCCTACGCGCACCACCCTCGAAATGCTCGAGGGAAACAATAGAATGTCTTTCCTAAACACACAGTAATCAACAGTCAAATCCTAGGGGTGATCACTACCAAACCTCCTAAGATCGCAGGGAAATGAATATGAAATGCAAGGGGCACTCGGAGTGTCCACTAGCAACTTAGCAAATAAAATAACTGGATCACTCCGAGTGTTCAAGCCCACTGGTCCCCAAGTTAATTCGACTTGAACGTGTTGAGAGTTTTCGCGTAGTTAGCGCGGCCTTGGTCGTCCTCACTCTGGGGCCCTCCTAATGTGAGCGGTCCTCCAGGTAGTCCTTCCTTGACGAGATGTGTTAAAAAGTACGGCGACCTCCCTAGGTTGCCTGTGCGACGAAGATACTTAGGCTTCCCAATATGAAGCGAACTCGAAGACACTTGTGCTTCTCAACGCAAATCAAACTCTGTTTAAAATTATCTTCTACCTCTTTGGCATTCTAATTCTTCTTCAATCTTGGTAGTCTTGGTACTTCTTTGGCGGTCTTCCTTTACTTCGTGAGGTCACACTCGGGTAGACTTGGTCTCATTATACTTGGAATGTCACGTCGAACTTGGATCTGCATACACTCATCAAAGATGTCTCGGCTCTTCTGAGATCGGCAGCACTGGTCTTGTTCTTGCACGGTGTAATCATCTGATTGCGATACTCTTGGGTCGTACTGTCTTGACTCCGCTTGAATGTCAGTAAACTGACTTCCGGACTGAACTTATCTTCAGCAACTTGAGCTTCGATCTTGTTCTTCGACAGTCGCTTGGCCATTCAGGATGTATTGTCATTCGGATGTACATTCGGGGTACACGGCATAACTTCGGATGGAGTCTTCATATCCGGTAGGCGATCGAACTTTCAGGATGAGGGAGACAGTCTTGGGGTTTACATGTATAGGTAGGGTCGTAATTGTGGAAACCTTGGAGTTTCAGGGTGTTCTTGGGTGATGTTCGGCTCCGTCAAGGTAGGCTGCTCCTCGGGATACGTTCTCCGAGGGCACTTGCTTCCTTCTCGTGGATACCTGCCGTCAAGGAGTCGGCGGTCGGACTGAGCGTCGGTAATGCATCCTGAATGTGGTACCCATTCAGGGCGTACGCTTCCAACCTGTGAGCCTCTCCGTAACCGAACATCTGCATCCCCAAAGTCCAAACCATCAAGTCGCCCAGGAGTCCCATTCAATACCCATCTCGAAAACCATCATCTCTTGTCCGAATCAGTGTGCGGGTTGTCCCGGCTGGGCAGCTGCGGGTGTGCCTAGAAAATTCAGAGGCACATCGTCACACAGCGATCTGAGGGATGTCCTTTACGACCGCACTTCTCACACGTCAGACGTCCCCAGCACCCAAGATCGCTATGTTTGCGCGACCCACAGTGCGAGCATCGCTTAGGTGGCGAACCTATATCATGTCGATCTTGTTGTGCACGATTGTTTCCGGTCTCCGAGCGACTGCGATCTTGGTTCCTTTGATCTTGATCTTGCTGCCCTTCATTGTTTCCAGATGCTGCGATGTAGACACGACGTAATCCTGCTTCGCCATCCGATCCACTAGAGTCTTCTTCGGACTCGCTGCTATCTGAGATCGCCTTGACAGCTCTGACGGCCCGGGTTGAAGCAGACGGGGCTGCCGCACTGCTGTTCTTCTGACGAGGCTTGATTGATCCATATACAGCCTTGCTTTGTCGTGCCTTCGCTCGTTGCCGAGATCGAAGTGCTTCTTCCAGGGTGTCAGCGTCTGGGATTCTTAGTAAGGCCAGGTGATCTGCAAGATCGCGGTCATCCAGAGTTTCGATGAAGTGCTCCACGTGTTCACGTCGAACTTCCGAAGATCCATCCTTGATCTGGAGGCGGGCCCTGAGTCCTGCCACATTGAGCCGGTACAGATACTCCAGCGGAGATTCGTCCGATCTCTTGCGCGCATGGTAATATTGCCTCGCGACTGACACTCCTCGTCCACAATATTGAACTTGGAAGCTACTGAGTAGATCCTTCCAGGTACTGCGTGTTGTGCGACTAAGCTGTCGATACCAGTTTCGCGCCGATCCTGCGAGGAGATCGCCGAACACCAGACACTTTTCTTCGTCAGGAGCTTGATCTCGCATAAAGGCGGACTTTGCCTTGCTGAGCCAGGCCCTGGCTCGATCTTCGTCCCCTTCTCTCCCCGCGAACTCCTTGAGTTCAGACATGGCAGATACTCGTATGCGTGGAACACTTGTCGATCTTCCGGTGGTCGTGGCTGATGCTGATGCTACAGTCGCACGTCTAGGAGGATCAAGATCGAGATCGTCTGGGTCGTATTCATGAGGACTTGGATGTCGATCTAGCGACCCCACGGACTCCATATCCACATCTCGGTCTTCTGCTGGTGCTAAGATCGCGGGGTTGGTAGGGCCTTGTTGTTCCTTCAAGAATCGGCTCATCGCCGCCTGGAAGTACGATTCCAACTTCGCATTCGATCCTTGTGTCATATTTGGCGTGATGCCATCCGTCACTCGCTTGATCTCATGATCTCCACGCTGCCGTAGCATGGCAGCTCCTGAAGGGCCTAGCGTCATCCGAGGTGGGTCATCTGCACTGTCAGTGTCCACTTCCTCGGTCGCCGACTCATAATGTGAGGATGTTCCTGTCTGATCTTCCAATGTGAGTGCTGGCAACGATCTTAGCGTGTCGTCGGTTGATCTAGTCGCGGCCTTGGAGGTTACATTCTTTTCGCCTACCAAGGGCTTCAATAGATCGAAGATCGACATTAAAGCCGTGTTGATCGTACTGAGCCTCGTATCGAATAGCTCATTAGCGTCGAACGATCCTGCGATGATCCCACCCTCCTTGATCAGTTGTAGTAGCGCCTTCGCAGCTTCTAGCTTGCTCGATCTTGCAGTTGGTTTCTGCACTGGGCCTTTTAGATCACTAATGATCTTCGGCTTGATGATCTGCATAACGGGGTTCTTGATCAAGAAGGTGTGAAGTTCCTTCTTGTGGTATGCGATCTCGAGGGACTCATCAGTCCACACTGTTTTAAGATCGTCTTGCTCATCAACATCCGATCCTGGTGCTTTCAACTTCTTCCGTAGAGGCTTCGATCTTGTTGACTTCTTTTTTGTGCTCGACTTGGAGACGAGCGTTTGGATGGCTTTCGCCGGTGGACTTTCGGCCTGCAGATCGCGACGCAAGTCGGAATCTGCTGGGGTCCCCGAAGGGACCTGGGGAGGAGGTAGAGGCTTCTCTTCTAGGTCCGTAGCCGGACCTTCCTCTGTTCCGTCGGTAGAGCTCCTCCCAAAGCTCTGCCGATCCGCGGATCGATCTTGATTCAGCGGTGTCGTTGGTGATCCGATCTCCAACGACGCTGGTTTCCCTGATCTAAGATCAGCATGCGCTTCTTCATGGGACTCACGGTGAAATCCCGAGTCACCCAAAGATCCGGGCACGCGCACCATTGTGGCGAAGTGGTTCTGCGAAATCGCAAGATCGCAGAGGTCCTCTTGCACACGGCGCCCGAACTGCCGACTAACGGAGGGGGTACTCCGATCGTCCGTGAAGTTACTTGATCTCACCTTGTGTACCCGTCGGTGGGACTAGATCGCTCCTCGGGTGATCTCGATTAGATGCGCTTGTTGTCGATCTTGCTGTCTGACAGGACAGCGGGAAGGTGGCAGCAGCGGGGATACTTCTACTCGCTGCGCCGCGTAGTTATTGAGCTTCGATCTTGGTTGTACTCGATCGATCTTGCCTCAACCAGTGTCGATCTTAGCTCGGGGGGTCTTGTAGTCGGTGTGTGACCTTTATCCAATGGTTCCAATACGTGCTTGCCGCTTCCTATAGCGGGGTCTTGAGATTTGAGGGTTGACGAACGTCCAGCCAAGCAATCTGGGCGTAGGGGTTCCACTTAGTGTCGATCTTGATCCTGCGTGACGTCGGGAGGGCCAATCTTGTATATCCCTACCCGGAATAGCGTAGATGAAGGAAGACTTGTGTAGTAGAAGGTAAAAACAACTCTGAATTAATGGTTGATATCCTATGCTTCCCATCTGTGGCTATCCATACCGCACTGGCTTCTTAAACCCATAATAAAGCTAAGATCGATATTTACCTGTCAGGATCGATATCGCGTGGGTACAATCGTCTTGGGCAGGGATAATAGCGCACGCATTCACTTGGTCACTATAGTGAAGGTCACTATACCGAGGATCACCGTAGAGAGGGATTGCTCTTGATCTGATTGACGGGACGAGATCGAGATCGGAAAACTTCTTTATCTGCTTCGCCACAGATCTATAGGATCTACTCTGTAGTGGAAACCCCTTCGCCCAGCTCATAACGGTGGAGCTGCGCCCGCTGTCGAGGCGAAAGCCTGTCGACTCTGGCGTCCTTTGCCATCG
>VOQZ01001386.1:0-57349 GCA_008079305.1 Phytophthora palmivora | reverse complement strand
GAAGAGGACGTACAGTTCCTCGCCAAGCTATTGAGTCCGGATGCCGACATCCGTCGCGAAATACTGACTCCTTTAGCGGATACGTGTGAACCTGACTCTTATGAGTTCCTCTTGGGCGCTGAAGAGCATCTCAACCAAGCGGGAGACGGCTTCTCTTCTGCGTCACTATGGCGCTCAAGATCTGGCTCGTAAGTATTCGGGGATGACAACTCTTATGAACGTCTCCTGGACAAGTATCGCACTTTGGAGGCTTCTACCCAGCGTTTCGAGCTCTCAAGCAACTCGGCGTGCTTTGAAGGATTTCGAAGAGGTCCGCCAAGTTCGTGCGGACTACTCGCTACTCCAAAAGTATTGGCACCAAGAGGCTGAGCTCGCCAAGGGTTATATCATCTCTGAGTTGGAGAAAAGCACAGTCGCGATTACAAACGCGAGGCTCAGGAACATGAGCGTCAAGAACGTGCACTCCAAGCGCGCATCACGCGTCTGGAGAGTGACAATGACGAACTGCAGAAGGTCATCCACGATTTGGAGAATCGCCTGAAGGCGTCAACCTTGGATCCGCCCAAGCTAATGAATTTCCTCCATCGTCATGACACTCGGGTAGATGGCAACTGGCCTCGCCTGAAAGCACTTTGGAGAAGTTCCGTGATCACCAGGATCCTCCTGAGGCTTGGAAGACTCAAATTTTCGTCAACACTTTGGATGATCCCACATTGCGGCCGAGAACCGTATGTGTTCGCGGATGAGAACGACGACTCGAGGAAAAACAAGATCCTGGAGACTCGAGACCTCGTTCAGGCTCGAAAGATGATCCCGTTGACTTTTCTGAGGATCCTCCAAGTCCACTGTCGTCGTCACTTTTCGAGAACACCAAGTCTTCGGGTCATTCAGCGGGTGCCTCTGATCTTCAGAACGTTCAGTGGCGCCCCACGTCCTACACCCCGAATGGTGAACCAGCTCTGGACACGGTCGCTTCGCCACTCCTGGACGTGAGTGCGGTGTGTGCATCTCTGGATGGTCCCATAGTTTGGGACAAACTGCGCACAGACGTCCAAGTTCTCATGCGTTCTGGTTTAACACTGGATCAGGCGAAGACTTAATTCAGAGTGGTCAAGCGATACATTCCGGATACCTTCTAGGATGCTTTCCGTGATGTTGTCTCGGATGATGTACTGGAAACGCTTGGATGACACTCCCTGGACTAAGTTTGTCCCGAGCTGGTGTTATAAGAACGCTGAATCTCGTCTGGAAGCGGACTTGGAAACGGGAAACATCCCTTCTCGTTGGCCACCATTGTCCAAGCAAGTTCACATGGACGACGAAGAGATCCACAAAGCTCTCTTCGAAAGTGACGGAGATGACAATGAAGATGACTCTCGTGACGCACCCTTCACTCCAAAGAAAGTGAATCCTGTTTCGCCACGCCGTACAACACCTCCTAGGGAGGCCAAGCGTCGCTCGAGTGTGGACACGTCTGCTTCGGAGCCAGATACAAGTGCTGAGCTCAAGGACAACGAAGATTCGTCTTCCAAAGTCGCAGCGGCTTCGTCTTCCCGAAAATCACGTCCGGCACAAGAGCGTAAGCAGTCACAGCTCGCTCGGAAGGATTACAAGGAGCTTCTCCCAATGGAACGTCGACTGATTGAGACTCCTCGCCCCGGAGTGAATTCGTGGAGACACTACGGCATCTTGGTGAAATTCGCCCCTGGAACTACGAACGCTTTGGAGCAATCGTATGGGTTCCAGACTACGCCCCAAATCTCTCCAAGCCGCTGAGGCTGAACAAAACCGACTCCGTTGGAAGCCTGCCGACTTCATGGTGTTCTGGGAGACAAAGCCCTGGGACAAGATGTTTCAGGAGCGCTCGAAGTATCTCGCTTTGCACACTCGGACGCAACTCTCGAAGGTTTCACGTGACGCTCTGGATGAGATTGTGGAGTTCATGTCGGATCACCGTCGTGCTTTCTGGTGGATCGGTCATTGGATCTTCATAGATCAGAACTTGGATGACTACTCCAGCAATCTCGCTAAGGAGCGGAAAACCGAGTGCGACCAAGTCAAGAAGTCGTACAAGCGACTGGTCAACAAGTGGGTGGACAAAGGCATGAGGGAGTCACTCCTGGAGAGAACCTGGAGTATGGACTTATCCCTCGAAGTGCTGTCACTGGATCCTTATGGACCATCCTACAAGACCATCACTGGAACTCCTCACTCTTTGGAAGAACAGGCGAAGCTTCTGGATCAGCGAGAACCCAGCCGCGTGCAATGGAACACGTGTCAGTCCGACGCGGATCGCGTCAAGGACCTTCCTCAAGCGACTCGCGACAAGTTACTCCCAGTGGAGCACCGCAAGCGTCACCTGGTCACGTTGGCTGATTTCGACTGATTTTCAAGGTCGCCACAACGCTCCTAGTCCGAGTCGTCTGCATGTTGCATCTTAACACCACAGCTAATCCATTTCGAAACGTAACTTCTTGTTTGCTTTCTTTCATCATCATCATCATAGTCAATTCACACTTCATAGATTCAGGAACCAAATCCACATTCAGGTATCATCTCATCATGGCATCCCGAAATTCACTTCACTTCATCAACAGTTCAAAACAATTCTTTCACTTCACACGGCGACGATCTGGGTCGTTCTGATTGCATTCATTAGGGTGCTAAGCCCGCGGGTGATCATCCCCAGCTTGCATAGCTTGGAACCTCGCCTTGGCCCTCGCTCCCTTGTTGAACTCGTACAGTAACGCCCCACAACTCAGCTGAGACACTGGGATCCATTCAGGATCGGCATAGCCCTTCCACTTGACAAGATATTCTCGGGATCGCTTGGACGTTCGGGTTCGTTTAACCCATCGCACATCCTGAATGCTCTCCACTTCGTACTCGTCGTTCGCATTGTCTGGCTCCCAACTGTCTTCAGGTAGTAATGCCGCGCATCAAATCATCATCGTCTTCAACTTCGACTTCAACTTTGGGCCTTCTAGGGAAGATGGCCCTTGGCTTAAGTCGGCTGATGTGTACCCAAGGGTTCACTCGATATCCCGAGTCTTCAACCTTCAGCTTTACTCGGAAGTCATCTCGAACATCTTCAATCCGGAACGGTCCGTGCCACAAGTGTGCCAATTTCCGGCTCAATCCAGGTTGCACCTTTGGAATATACAACCAAACAGCATCTCCCTCTTCTCGAAACCAGCTTTTAGGCGGTCAGATAACTCACGCCACTTCCTAGTCTGTTCTTCGGAACGCGCACGTTTTGCCTTTCGCTGAAGTTCCTCTGCACACGCAAGTGCGTAGCTGTAGTCTCTCTGGAACTTCCGCCGCCACTCGTAAGCCGTTCGCTCGGGGAGAGTTGACGGTCTGGGTCCCCAGCATAGCGGACACAGTTCCTTGGGCATCCCATCCGTGTACGAGGTAGAACGGTGTGTCCAGGCGGGTTGCATCGAATGATGTGTTCAGGGCGAACATCAGCCTCTCGGCGTGTTGTCCCAATCTGACTGATCTGCCTCCGCAACATACGCCTTGACACTCCGAATGACTGTCTGCACCGAACGTTCTTGCTGACCATTCGCCTGGGGTCGATATGCGAGAGTCGCTCTCTGCTTGCTCCCTATGAGATCTCGGAATCTTGCAAACCTCGCTCATGAAGCGAGGATCTTGATCATGCCGAATCACCGAGGAAGCTCCGAATCTCCGAAAAGACGGATTCTTCATATGCTTCAGCGACATCTTGAGCCGTTGTCGACGCCATTGGTTTGCACATCACATATCCGGAGAACATGTCTTGGAATAGCAACAGAAACGTATTCCCTCGGACTGACTCTGGTAAATGAGTCACGAAATCCATAGAGACGGCCTCGAAAGGTCGTGTAGGCTCAATGTTGCCTGGTGAAGGACCGGCATTCGGGGGTGACCCCTTGCCGCTAGCACAATCCACGCATTCCTTCACAAATCGTTCCACGTCAGCATACATCCCGGGCCAGTAGAATCCGAGCGCAGTCTCTCGTGAGTACGGGTGATCCCTTGATGTCCTCCCTGAAAGTCTTCATGCGCATAATGGAGCATGTCTTCTCGGAGTGATTCTGGGACCACTAGCCTGAGCTCGTCTTCGGCGTCGCGCGGTCGGCCTCGGGTTGACCGTGCAAGTCGGTATAATACTCCTCGAACATCCAAAGCGAACAAATCTGCCACCTTCGCGATCTTCTTGAGACGCTTTGGTGAGAAACGTTCTAGATCGTCTTTCAGGAAAGCGATGATATCGAGAGATACTGGTCTCCTTCCTGATGCACCTTGATCCGTCTCCATCGTTCAGCTTGATACTCAAGGGGTCCCATGGGTGAAGCGGACTCTCTCTCCCTCGTGCGAGCTCTGGATCGGGTAAACGCCGCCAGTACTCGAGCAGCTGAGGGAAGGGGCTCACACTCAGGACCGCAAAGGGTGACGTCTCCTGAGACTCCCATGGTCACGACATTTCGGCTGTCTTTAGGCATTTCCGAATGCGACTTCATTTCTTCATCAGACGTCTTCATAAGCTGCTCTTGAATTCTCGACACAACTTCCAGGTGTTCTCTCTCGGCATCTTCCTCAACCACCCAGGATTTACCCAGTGCTAGTGTTTTGGAGGTCAAATAGTCAGCAGCCTGGTTGAATTCTCTTTTAACGTGAACCAGGCGCACACTGTTGAACCTCTTCTTCAACACCTCACATTCAGCTAACCTCCTTTGAAGGTTGGGTTGATTGCAATTGATCAAACCTTGGACTTGTTGTATGACGATTCTCGAATCTCCCACGACCACTAGATCCTGGATTCCTCGATCACGAGCCATAGCTAAGCCACGTAACAGTCCGAAATATTCCGCATCGTTCACCGTAACGCCATCCAGAATGTAACCTCGGGCGTCCAGAACCTTCCACTCGGGAAGTTGCCACAGTACACAACCACAGCTGCCAATCCTCGTGACGTCTTCGCAGCTCCATCGAAACTCAGGACCACTCCAGTGTATTCGCTTCAAGCATCTCGATACTGATCACGGGGGGTGCCTTGACACGCCCCTTGGTCGGAATGAGCGATTCCGCAATCTTGTCCAGGTGCTCTCTCGGTGTGATACCTGCACCCAGGATGGCAGCAAGTCCATCTTCATCCCGTTGAACCTTTCGGATCTCGAGGTCATACTGCGACAAGGCAACGCCCCAAGGAACCAAGCGCCCATCGGCGGTCTTGGACTTGATTACCCACTTCAGCACTGAGTGTCTGGTATAAACCACGAGGGGACATCCTTCGATCAGGGTCTTGAATACATGGAGAACTCGAATCACCGCTAATTCTTCTTTCTCGGCAATGTGATAGCGGAGTTCTGCGTCATTCAGGACGCGCCCCGTGAACCGAACTGGTTGGATGATACCATCATGCTCTTGTCCTAGAACAGCACAGGCTGCCCACTGATTGGCATGAGGAATGATGACGAAAGGCTTGGTCCGGTCAGGGTGCCTGAGCAGTGGCGTAAACACAATCTTCTGCTTCAGAATGTCGAACGCCTCCTTGGCTCGAGATAAGCCTCTCCCAGCTCGTACTTGCTCATCTGACAGTTCGTAGAGGGCTGCAGCCACTACTGGGAAGTCTTCAATGAACTTGTGGTAATAGTTGAGGCTGCCTAGAAATGACTGTACGCCTTTCAGGGTAGACGGAAACGGTAGATCTTGGATGCCTTTCACAATTTTCGGGATAGCGCGAATACCTTCTGCTCCAATTTCATGTGACAGGTAAGGTATTTTGCGCTTTCCGAATTCACTCTTAGGCAAGCTAACCGAAATATTCCAGTACCGCAAACGATAGAGTAAAGCATCCAAGTCTTCACACAGTTCATCCCAAGTGCTAGCACCATGAGCTATATCGTCGATGTAAGAGCTGCGCCCCAACACGGGACCCATCTGGGATGGCGCGGGAATATTGCGCCTGAAAACAGTCATCCGTTCCGTCAATGCCGTCTGATGGCGATCCACCTTGGACTCTTCTGGCCGTTGCGGTTCCAACTTTAAGTAATCGAGAACTTCTTGATCCACAAGCACCTCTTCTTCAGGTGGCAATCTCACGAATCCCCACAGGCAATTGTTGATCATGTGTTGATAGACCAACGGAGCATTCTTCAGCCCGAAAGGCATTCGGACCCATTGAAAATGTCCGAATGGACACACAAACGCAGAAATCAGCTTGGCGCGTTCAGTCATTCGAACTGCCCAAAAGCCACTTGCCATATCCAGGCTCATAAACCACATCGCGCCCTCAAAACCAGTCAACAGGTCGTCGATCAGCGGGAGGGGGTAGTTAGAGAGCCGAATGAAACTATTCACCACTCGATAGTCAATGCACATTCGAATGTCAATCCCGTTCTTCTTCAGAACGATCACGATCGGAGAAGCCCAAGGGGACTCCGAGTGTTCAATCAACTTGGTCTCCAGGAGCTTCTTGAGTAGCTCATACACCTTGATGGCAACTTGAGGTGCAACCGGTCTAGGACGCTGAGCCACAGGCTTCGCATCCCCGACATCTAAGTCGCAAACCACACCTCGAGCTGGAGCAGGAGCCGCGTTACCGTCTCCTAGGAAGATACTGCGATGACGTTTCAAGATCTCCTTGAGTTGACGCTCCTGAACTTCAGTAGTTACTCCAGGTTCACCAACATCAGCCTTCGAGATATCGCATCTTGGACTGAGATCTTGCAACTCGGGTAACATCGCCAACTGATCCTTCAACTGCGACATCATATCGCTTCCTTCGTGGATATAAACTGCGGGCTCCTGTTCGAGCTCTTCAGCGCTCACTCGCATACACCGGATGTAATCCTCTTCCAGTCGCTCCAAAGGAGTACTCGAATGATCCATTGTAGATACCACCGGCTTCTCACCCTTTTGCGACGCACACTCGGGTTCACTTCCATTCACACATTCCGAAATTACGGTCATTGGCCGCTTATGCAGTCTGACTACTCGGACTTCATCGTCCTTGGCCTGAGGTCTCATCAACATCTTCGCAGGCCACTGATAGGGACGCGTCGGGACCGAAGGCGGAGCAGTGTCCCGAAGGGCCTGCTCATAACGTTCCTTCCGCATCCTAGCTTGCGTAGACAGAGTACTCTCGTAAATGAGATGTTGCCATTCCTGATACCTTCGTACACCAGGTCGCACAAAACGCCCTGCTCTTGGAAAGCAACCATACTCCACTATTCGAGCAACGGGTGTAGACGAATCTATCCAGAGATCCTTGTCGGAAATATTCACCACTTTTACGGCTACTGCCCACGACTTAGCGCCATACAGAACTTGTGTTACCCACTGATCACCCCTGCTAGCCCATACCACATCTCGGAGTGGCTGACATTCACCATACCGGATCTTCACATTCACGTGTTCTCCAGGGCGTAGATACACGTCCTGCAACGGGGTGATCGGGATGTTCCGCTCACGGTGTTTCCGAACCATGTAACCATACATCAAAACGGACTCCTCATCGGGGAGCGCCACCGTTCCTTCGCGGATACATAACCGTACTCCAGCACTGTACATGAAATCCATTCCCAAAAGCACGTCAACGCCTTCTCCGATGTTGGTTACCCAAACATCCAGGATGTAGACGACACGTCTTCCCAAAGTGACCTTGATCTGCGTACTTGCAGTGATGTAAGTCGGGACGCCTCCTAGGCCGGACACCTTGATTCGCTTCTGCGAGTTTAACTTGAGCTTGAGTCTACGCGCAAGATCCAAACTGATCATACTCACAGTCGCTCCGGTATCCAACAGTATTTGCGTCCTGAAATCGTTCACCGCACCGTGAACCGTAGCAACCTGCTGCTTGTCCTCCTTCTCATCATGATGTGCCCACCATCCGTACCGTTCTCCAAAATTCAGCTTGAATTGAGCTGGTCCTTCAGGTTCGGCCGGGAGTGGAGGCCTCGAATACCAAGTACGAGTACACTCCAAAGGCACAGGTTCATGGTCAATCAGGGAGGTCATACATTGTAGATTATCTTGGTTCTGGTTCCGCAATTCGGGGCCAACATAAGCTAACACACACAATTCTGAGGGTCTTCTCAGCCCGACGCGTACCGAATCCCCATTCGGCGGGCTTAGTAGTTTAACTGTGCTCCCTCAGAATCGCCCTTGCCATTCAGGATATCCTCCCGAATGTGGCTTGGAAGGTCAGCTAGGCCTCCTTGCTGCAGCAATTTCTTGATCTCTTGGAAAGCTCTCCAGTCTTCGCATCTTCCATCGTGAATTTGGTCACATTTCAGGCATGCTTTCGTCTCACACCTTTGCGTTGGATGTCCATGCCTCTGACAACGGTCACAAACCATAACAGCCCAGCAATTCTCCGGTCGATGTCCCCACTTCTTACAATTCTCACAAAACTCCATGCGGTCTGGGTTGTTCGGCCGAAAACCTGGCTGCTGAGGTTGCCTTGGTGGTGGTGGTCTTGGTCCAGCTGCTGGATCTCTGGGCTTCCACCCCACACTGTTCATCACACGATAGACCTCGTGAATAAGGTCTTCCCGGGTTAACAATCTGGCATCCGGGTTGCCATCTCGCAGGACGTCCTGAACGCACGTACTCAGCGCAGCTAAGTCTGCCCTTTCGTCGTCTTCGAACGTCACTTGAGTGTCGGAGCCTTGGGTTTCGTCGTCCTGGGCTACGTAGGCCCGATTCGGGCGATTCATCCTTGGCCCATTCCGAGCAACGTTGTCTGCTCTGAAGTCACGGGGCTGTGCCCCTCGGCCAGAATGCACTCCACTCGGGTTCACTTCCTCTTGCTGCTTCAGAACATACTCCAGGTCAGAGACCTTTCTGAAACGCTGACTCTGCAGAGTTGTCTTGAGCGTCACATCCGTGAGGTTCTTGATGAATCGCTTGATATGTTGCTCACGTCGGCGCTCAGACTTCCGGAAACGCACGTCCGCGCGTTCAGCCGCCAAATTCAGGCGATACAGGAATGCCAATGCGGTCTCGTCCTTGAACTGCTTCATTGTGTAGTACTTCTCAGACTCTGACACCCTTGACTTGCAGTATTCACGCTTGAACTCCTTGGACAATCGACTCCATTCCGAACGTACATGTTTCGAGAGCTGTCCGTACCAATTTCGGACTGCGGGCGACATCTTTGTCTTGAGCTCGTAGACCTTCATCTGATCCGTCCAGCCTCCTTGCACAGTCACGTTTAGGAATCGCTCCCACCAGCGACGGCGCGCAGACAACGACAGCTTCTCATCGAAGTCTTCTAGCGTATTGGTAAACGTCCTCAGCGTCACTACCGAGCCTCCTTGGGTCATCGCGGCAGTTGTCGTGTAGGCGGGCACCTCGTCCGACGAGCTAGAGTCGCTTGAGCTGTAGCCTTCGTCGCTTGACTCTCCGCCAGAACTAGCCCCTGAAGGATCTCCATCTTGACGTGAATGCTTCCTGTTTGAGTCCTTCTTGGCGGGCTTCTTGGCGTCCGTCTTCTCTGGGACAACAGGCTTAGTCTCTCGCACTGAGACTTCGGTCGGGATACACTCGACGACTTTGCCCCGGGCGTCTGCTCAGACTTGACTGCTTCGTCTTCCTTTGCATACTTTGTTCCAGTCAGACTCTGAAGAGTCAACCGGAGCTGTTCTGCTGGAAGGTCGCTGTCGCACTTGATGTCCCGTCTTTCACTTGCGTGTCCCTTGATTGCGTTACCCGGGAGTGGGTACATAGTCGCACGCGTGGGTTCAGACTTGACTTGAGTTGCTGAATCAGATCCGTATGTTGCACGAGTGTCTTGGCTTGAGGATGTGTTGCGGGAGTGTTGCGCGAGCGCATTCCTTGCACGTTCTGCAGATCTCGGATAGTCTCCTGATCCCTGTTGCGCGCCTCCTCCAGAGAGTGAATCTTCTGCTGGAAGGCTTCCAATTGTGCACTCAGGGTCTTCTGCACGTCGGCCACCCAAGCGACCTTCTCCGCTTCGGCCTTCGCTTCACGTTGCTGCCAGCGCTCTTCGAACTCGACTCGCGCGGACTCCAACGCAGTATGTGCGCCTTCGGCGCGAGCCGCATCAACCGTTCGTGGTGACGCAGGTGTCCGGGCAGCCGGAACAGAAGCAGGCGGCCTCGGTGGCGGGTCGCTTTGGCTTGGACGATCGGGAACACTCTGCGAACTCCGTCCTTCCGGTGGACTTCCACGCACAGCTAGCGCCTGGATCGCATGGAAAGCTTGCTGGACCTGTTGCCCTAGGTGAGCCTGATTAGACTCCATTCGCGACAGCAAGTCTTGCGTCGTGCGCATCGTGTTTAACGCAACCTGGGAAGCTCCAGACATTCGAGATCGGCTCGTTCTTCCTGAGCGACTCGTCCGTTCCGACTTGATCGACCGGCTTGGTGACCTCCTCGACTTCGACGAGCGCTTAGATGATCGAGTGGATCGCTTGGAACTCCGTCGCTTCCGACTCTCTGCGCTCGAGTCTGAATCGCTTGACGACTCACTGGGACTCGGCTTCCGGGAGCGCGTGTGACTTCGGGATGTCCTCGACCGATGATCACTCCGAACGCTAGTGCGACCCGACTCCGACATAACGACATCGTCATGGCCCACTATCGCTGGTGACCTCGGGAGGACAGCCTCCGTTACCTGGACACTCACGTTCCCGTCGACTTGCGCAGTGCTGCCTTGAGCAGCGAAAACCATTCCGGGTGGGGCAACGAAAGAGTACGGCATGTGAGCCGACGCTGCTCCTCCCATAGACCAGAGTGATGAGGAAGACGACATCTTCCCGGACGACTGCGACTCAACGGGTCCGCTGAGGTTGGACTCTTCGGATCCAGAGGCGGTCGGTCCAAACAACGTTGATCCGTATCCAGAACTCGGCATCGGCGATGCGCTTCGAGTTCCAGACGCTTCACTCGGGATCGCAGTGCTTCGGCTGTCCTGGGCAGACGTCCCGTACGACATGAGAGAACTCATCGACGGAATCGAGGCTGGACGTGGCGACAGGTGTTGGGGCCGCTTCAGCTCGGGCTCACCAAGCGACGAGCTCGCAGGACTGCGAGTCACTCGGACTCCCGCCTTCTTCAGCCGCTCGACGCACTCGCTTCCGAGTAGTCCAGCTTCATAACTCGACATCAATGAATCACCTTCTGCGTCTTCCGGCTTCATGTCTTCCACAGTGTCAGTCAAAGCTCGTACATCCAGTGGTGACAGCATTCGTGACGGCACACCCGAGGTGACTTCGCGCCATTCCAGGAGCTCCATCGTTAGCAGATGCTGAAGATCTTCAGCTACCGCTCGGACTAAGCTCCGGTCTACTTGAGACGCATGAGCTCGAAACCACTCCGGGATCAGGTTGCGAAACCTGAATCCGACGTCAAAGAACATTGTCTGGAGCACCGCAACGCACTACCTCGGGGACAAGTCCTTCAGGTACACCTCAACCGAAGTGAAGTCGACGACAGCGTTTGGAGCCAGTCTCACGAGGTTCCATTCGGAAATCCACGCTTCTGACCGGCTGGCCATCGACATTCGGGTCGCGACGTATTCGGACGTCCTCACCACTGCCGCGTACCACGACTTGAAGTCTGGATTCGGGTGCGGCCACGTGTACTCGATCGTCGGAGACATCACGAATTCCAGAGTAACTTGCTCCCAACGACGAACTTGGTCGGCCACGTACGTCTTCCCCTGGTCCACGCTGAAAGGCGCTTCGCGTTCCACTGGACCTTCGTTCACAGTCAAGTCGATCTCCATTCGGGATCTACTTGGCGACTGGACTTCGGGTGTATTTGTGAAGCTTGGCTTCAACGCTTGCAGGTCAGACGTTAGCGACGTCTCCGGTTTCAGGTGCGAGGTCTCTTGCGAGTCCTCAAGCACCACTTCTTCCTTGACCGTCGACAACGGGCCTTCCAACTTGATCGTGGGCGTCTCCTCCGGAATCATCTTCTCTTCCATGTCGTCGTTCACGCTGATCACATCTTCATCCGGCTGGGGCTTCACCAAAACCTCCTCATCCGGGCACTCAACCACGGCGGCGCCTCCCACAGACGCCTGAGCGGGTGCATCCGGGACGGACACACCCACAACCTCCACGCTCGAATCCGAGCTGGAGTCTCCGCCAGAGCCAACCGGCGCGCTCTCCTTCTGGCCATCTTCGGTGACTTCATCCAGGGAAACATGGTGCGCCCCCTGAATAGTGTCTTCCGAATCCGGCTGCTCTTGAGCGTCCATCGGCTCCGCTGCCTTCTTTTCCTCGCGAGCTGCTCGACGCTTCGCAGCGCTCCGAGCGCGAGCTTCCTTCTCGACAATGTCGAGAGGCTTCTGCGCTTCGGGTTGCATCCCACGAGTTCGACGCGACTGTCTTGGCGCTCCTCCGCGCCCTCGACCGCGTCCACCTTCTTCGCGTGTGCTCTCAACTTCACTCATAACCCCAAGATTAGTAAGGTTAGTAGCTCTCAGCACCCTCTTAGATCTAACTTAATACAAAATATCGGTGAAATCCCTGGCAACCAAAACCGGGCACGCGCACCAGTTGTGGCGAAGTGGGTGAACACTTGACCGCCCAAAGTATAGCGCGCCCGAAGAGTGGAGGGTGGTCCTTAGAGAAGAACCGACTTTTCGGGTAGTACAGGTCCTGGATCAAGTACTAGACTCGATCCAGGTTGGCGTGTGACCTTGTGCAATCCCTATAGGGTCGATTAATTCGGCGGACCGGGTTTCACCGGGTATTTGTATTCCTAAGATAGACACACAGAAAATGTAAGAACTTCCAGGTTGTACGTATCCTGGGGGTCCTGAATGTGGGTTGAGAGATCACGAGTAAAGACCTTCTTCCCAAAAGATAACCTAAAATAAAACAGAGTTTGAATATACAATATGCAGCCTATCAGTTAGTTAGCACGCCCGAATACAGGTAGATTTCGGGATGCCCTACGCGCACCACCCTCGAAATGCTCGAGGGAAACAATAGAATGTCTTTCCTAAACACACAGTAATCAACAGTCAAATCCTAGGGGTGATCACTACTAAACCTCCTAAGATCGCAGGGAAATGAATATGAAATGCAAGGGGCACTCGGAGTGTCCACTAGCAACTTAGCAAATAAAATAACTGGATCACTCCGAGTGTTCAAGCCCACTGGTCCCCAAGTTAATTCGACTTGAACGTGTTGAGAGTTTTCGCGTAGTTAGCGCGGCCTTGGTCGTCCTCACTCTGGGGCCCTCCTAATGTGAGCGGTCCTCCAGGTAGTCCTTCCTTGACGAGATGTGTTAAAAAGTACGGCGACCTCCCTAGGTTGCCTGTGCGACGAAGATACTTAGGCTTCCCAATATGAAGCGAACTCGAAGACACTTGTGCTTCTCAACGCAAAACAAACTCTGTTTAAAATTATCTTCTACCTCTTTGGCATTCTAAATTCTTCTTCAATCTTGGTAGTCTTGGTACTTCTTTGGCGGTCTTCCTTTACTTCGTGAGGTCACACTCGGGTAGACTTGGTCTCATTATACTTGGAATGTCACGTCGAACTTGGATCTGCATACACTCATCCAAGATGTCTCGGCTCTTCTTAGATAGGCAGCACTGGTCTTGTTCTTGCACGGTGTAATCATCTGATTGCGATACTCTTGGGTCGTACTGTCTTGACTCCGCTTGAATGTCAGTAAACTGACTTCCAGACTGAACTTATCTTCAGCAACTTGAGCTTCGATCTTGTTCTTCGACAGTCGCTTGGCCATTCAGGATGTATTGTCATTCGGAATGCACATTCGGGGTACACGGCATAACTTCGGATGGAGTCTTCATATCCGGTAGGCGATCGAACTTTCAGGATGAGGGAGACAGTCTTGGGGTTTACATGTATAGGTAGGGTCATAATTGTGGAAACCTTGGAGTTTCAGGGTGTTCTTGGGTGATGTTCGGCTCCGTCAAGGTAGGCTGCACCTCGGGATACATTCTCCGAGGGCACTTGCTTCCTTCTCGTGGATACCTGCCGTCAAGGAGTCGGCGGTCGGACTGAGCGTCGGTAATGCTTCCTGAATGTGGTACCCATTCAGGGCGTACGCTTCCAACCTGTGAGCCTCTCCGTAACCGAACATCTGCATCCCCAAAGTCCAAACCATCAAGTCGCCCAGGAGTCCCATTCAATACCCATCTCGAAAACCATCATCTCTTGTCCGAATCAGTGTGCGGGTTGTCCCGGCTGGGCAGCTGCGGGTGTGCCTAGAAAATTCAGAGGCACATCGTCACACAGCGATCTGAGGGATGTCCTTTACGACCGCACTTCTCACACGTCAGACGTCCCCAGCACCCAAGATCGCTATGTTTGCGCGACCCACAGTGCGAGCATCGCTTAGGTGGCGAACCTATATCATGTCGATCTTGTTGTGCACGATTGTTTCCGGTCTCCGAGCGACTGCGATCTTGGTTCCTTTGATCTTGATCTTGCTGCCCTTCATTGTTTCCAGATGCTGCGATGTAGACACGACGTAATCCTGCTTCGCCATCCGATCCACTAGAGTCTTCTTCGGACTCGCTGCTATCTGAGATCGCCTTGACAGCTCTGACGGCCCGGGTTGAAGCAGACGGGGCTGCCGCACTGCTGTTCTTCTGACGAGGCTTGATTGATCCATATACAGCCTTGCTTTGTCGTGCCTTCGCTCGTTGCCGAGATCGAAGTGCTTCTTCCAGGGTGTCAGCGTCTGGGATTCTTAGTAAGGCCAGGTGATCTGCAAGATCGCGGTCATCCAGAGTTTCGATGAAGTGCTCCACGTGTTCACGTCGAACTTCCGAAGATCCATCCTTGATCTGGAGGCGGGCCCTGAGTCCTGCCACATTGAGCCGGTACAGATACTCCAGCGGAGATTCGTCCGATCTCTTGCGCGCATGGTAATATTGCCTCGCGACTGACACTCCTCGTCCACAATATTGAACTTGGAAGCTACTGAGTAGATCCTTCCAGGTACTGCGTGTTGTGCGACTAAGCTGTCGATACCAGTTTCGCGCCGATCCTGCGAGGAGATCGCCGAACACCAGACACTTTTCTTCGTCAGGAGCTTGATCTCGCATAAAGGCGGACTTTGCCTTGCTGAGCCAGGCCCTGGCTCGATCTTCGTCCCCTTCTCTCCCCGCGAACTCCTTGAGTTCAGACATGGCAGATACTCGTATGCGTGGAACACTTGTCGATCTTCCGGTGGTCGTGGCTGATGCTGATGCTACAGTCGCACGTCTAGGAGGATCAAGATCGAGATCGTCTGGGTCGTATTCATGAGGACTTGGATGTCGATCTAGCGACCCCACGGACTCCATATCCACATCTCGGTCTTCTGCTGGTGCTAAGATCGCGGGGTTGGTAGGGCCTTGTTGTTCCTTCAAGAATCGGCTCATCGCCGCCTGGAAGTACGATTCCAACTTCGCATTCGATCCTTGTGTCATATTTGGCGTGATGCCATCCGTCACTCGCTTGATCTCATGATCTCCACGCTGCCGTAGCATGGCAGCTCCTGAAGGGCCTAGCGTCATCCGAGGTGGGTCATCTGCACTGTCAGTGTCCACTTCCTCGGTCGCCGACTCATAATGTGAGGATGTTCCTGTCTGATCTTCCAATGTGAGTGCTGGCAACGATCTTAGCGTGTCGTCGGTTGATCTAGTCGCGGCCTTGGAGGTTACATTCTTTTCGCCTACCAAGGGCTTCAATAGATCGAAGATCGACATTAAAGCCGTGTTGATCGTACTGAGCCTCGTATCGAATAGCTCATTAGCGTCGAACGATCCTGCGATGATCCCACCCTCCTTGATCAGTTGTAGTAGCGCCTTCGCAGCTTCTAGCTTGCTCGATCTTGCAGTTGGTTTCTGCACTGGGCCTTTTAGATCACTAATGATCTTCGGCTTGATGATCTGCATAACGGGGTTCTTGATCAAGAAGGTGTGAAGTTCCTTCTTGTGGTATGCGATCTCGAGGGACTCATCAGTCCACACTGTTTTAAGATCGTCTTGCTCATCAACATCCGATCCTGGTGCTTTCAACTTCTTCCGTAGAGGCTTCGATCTTGTTGACTTCTTTTTTGTGCTCGACTTGGAGACGAGCGTTTGGATGGCTTTCGCCGGTGGACTTTCGGCCTGCAGATCGCGACGCAAGTCGGAATCTGCTGGGGTCCCCGAAGGGACCTGGGGAGGAGGTAGAGGCTTCTCTTCTAGGTCCGTAGCCGGACCTTCCTCTGTTCCGTCGGTAGAGCTCCTCCCAAAGCTCTGCCGATCCGCGGATCGATCTTGATTCAGCGGTGTCGTTGGTGATCCGATCTCCAACGACGCTGGTTTCCCTGATCTAAGATCAGCATGCGCTTCTTCATGGGACTCACGGTGAAATCCCGAGTCACCCAAAGATCCGGGCACGCGCACCATTGTGGCGAAGTGGTTCTGCGAAATCGCAAGATCGCAGAGGTCCTCTTGCACACGGCGCCCGAACTGCCGACTAACGGAGGGGGTACTCCGATCGTCCGTGAAGTTACTTGATCTCACCTTGTGTACCCGTCGGTGGGACTAGATCGCTCCTCGGGTGATCTCGATTAGATGCGCTTGTTGTCGATCTTGCTGTCTGACAGGACAGCGGGAAAGGTGGCAGCAGCGGGGATACTTCTACTCGCTGCGCCGCGTAGTTATTGAGCTTCGATCTTGGTTGTACTCGATCGATCTTGCCTCAACCAGTGTCGATCTTAGCTCGGGGGGTCTTGTAGTCGGTGTGTGACCTTTATCCAATGGTTCCAATACGTGCTTGCCGCTTCCTATAGCGGGGTCTTGAGATTTGAGGGTTGACGAACGTCCAGCCAAGCAATCTGGGCGTAGGGGTTCCACTTAGTGTCGATCTTGATCCTGCGTGACGTCGGGAGGGCCAATCTTGTATATCCCTACCCGGAATAGCGTAGATGAAGGAAGACTTGTGTAGTAGAAGGTAAAAACAACTCTGAATTAATGGTTGATATCCTATGCTTCCCATCTGTGGCTATCCATACCGCACTGGCTTCTTAAAACCCATAATAAAGCTAAGATCGATATTTACCTGTCAGGATCGATATCGCGTGGGTACAATCGTCTTGGGCAGGGATAATAGCGCACGCATTCACTTGGTCACTATAGTGAAGGTCACTATACCGAGGATCACCGTAGAGAGGGATTGCTCTTGATCTTGATTGACGGGACGAGATCGAGATCGGAAAACTTCTTATCTGCTTCGCCACAGATCTATAGGATCTACTCTGTAGTGGAGTAACCCTTCGCCCAGCTCATAACGGTGGAGCTGCGCCCGCTGTCGAGGCGAAAGCCTGTCGACTCTGGCGTCCTTGCCATCGGACAAGAACTGCACCAGTGGTGTGTAGTTCTCGTCCCCTTGATACGCCAAGCGTATCCGATCGTATAGATCCGTCGTGACCCGACTGACATGAGCTAGCTCATAGTCAGGTCGACGCGACAATGCATCGGCAAGCACATTCAGCTTGCCCGGCTTGTATTCAACGCGGAAGTTGTATTCCGCGAAGAATGACAGCCACCTCGCCATCCGCTGCGACAGATGCGGCGAGTTGGTGGCAGTCCGCAAGGACGCGCGATCAGTGTAGATCACAAAGGGCCTTGTGCCCAAGAGATGAACTCTAAACTTGACAAGAGCGTACTTCATTGCAAGTAGCTCCTTGTCATGAACGGGATAGTTCCGTTCGGCAGCTTTCAGCTGCCTGGACTGGAAGGAGATGACACATGCGTGTCCTTCATCGTCCTTCTGCAACAGCGCACAGCCTATTGCATAGTCAGAAACGTCACAGACGACGCTAAATGACTTATTTCCGTCCAGCAAGGCCAGGACTGGCGCTTGCTGTAAGCTCGCCTTGATGCTATCAAACGCATCCTGGTGCTGTCGCTCCCAGACCCAGTCGGCATCTTTCTTTAAGAGATCCGACAAGGGTCGAGCTAGTTCAGCGTACCCTGCGCTGTACTTGTGAAGATAGTTGGCTAAGCCCAACCACTTCCGGAGGCCCTTCTGCGACCTCGGGGTCGGCCAAGCCGCTATGGCCTTGACCTTCCCTGGATCGGCGCGTACACCGACCCTGCTGACAAAGCAGCCGAGGACTTTTATCTCCTCAGCTGCAAAGACGCACTTGTCGATGTTGGCATAGAGCTTGTTAGCTCTCATGACCTCAAACACTCGACGGAGGTGCTTCAGATGCACCTCCATAGCCGTCAGGCCACCTTCGGCACGGGTATGGACGAATATGTCGTCAAAGTACGTCTGAACGAACGTACACAATGGTCTAAACAATTGAGTGACTAAGCGATTGAACGTCGCGGGGGCATTCAATAGCCCTTGTGGCATCACTAGTCACTCCCAAAGCATCCCGCTCGGGGTGCTCATTGCGGTGAGAAGAATGTTACTCTCCGGCATCAGGATCTGGTAGTATCCATCTACCAGATCCAGGGCACTGTACAGCGTACAGCCCGACATCTTGTTCAGCAACACATCCTTGCGAGGGATCGGCGTCTGTGCCGGTACCGTCGCATTGTTCAGTTTATTGTAAGCGTGAACCAGACACCACTTCCCGTTCGGTTTACGAACGCAGAAGGTCGGCGTCGAGTGCGGGGACTTCGACTCCCGCACCATGCCCGACTTCGCCTTCTCAGCGAAGAAGGCATCTATGACCTCGCATTGCTCGCGAGGTAGAGGCCACTGCCTCGTGACACAGTAATTTGTGCCAGGCACGAGGTCAATCTCGTGCCGAACTCCCCGATCCGGCGGGAGTTGGAATGGTGGGTGCTTCGACACCACATCCGAGTACTCTTTCACAAGAGGGTACACTGGATCCTCCGGGTTCTTGAGAATCTCAGAACCCAAGCGCGTTGCGCGCTGCTTCGTGAACCCCTCCAGGACATTCTCGTCCATTACGGAGGAAGAGTTCAAATCTTCAGGAGAGGTCTCCGGCTTTAGGAGCACCATCTCCGCAATCTCTCCGGCCTTCAACTCGGCCAGGAAGTCCTTCATGAACAATTCCTCGAGGTTCAGCAGTGCTGACACCTCTGGCAGTGCCTCCAGACGGACGGCACCTACCCTAACTTGACGACCGGACACGCCGTCGAAGACATGGCATTGCTCTTCGACCGGCCGTGCCGGTGGAGTCTCAGACTCCGAGTGTGGTACTTTGTTATCCACACGGGAGGTGCTCAACGGCACCTCCGCACTTGTACTGGTCTTCTTGATCCCGCGTGGAACTACGTTACCCACGATAGAGACGCATGCTGCGCTCTCGATCTTCTTCTCGGTCTCTTCGACCTTGTGTGGAATTATGTTACCCACACCGGAGGCGCTCTTAGCGTCCTCCTCAACAGCCTCAGCTGTTTGCGGAACTACGTTACCCGCTTGAGGAACTACGTTACCCGCCTGTGGACCTATGTCACCCACTTGTGGACCTATGTTACCAACACAGGAGACGCCTTTAGCGCTCTCCTCAGCAGCCTCTGCTGCTTGCGGACCTATGTTACCCGCCTGGTCAGCCGTCCAGCACTGCCACAGTCGAAGCCCATACGGCGCGACGACTCCCAGCGTTGGGACTTGCCGTCGTGGCAATCCCACACGCTTGGTAATGAGCCTTGGTCTCACGACCGGTTGCGAGGCTCATCGCAACATCTTCACTGGAGTCAGTAACTCCCAGTACTTCTTCGGGCGCATAAGCGCCTTGGCGACCATCCCTGGCGTCCCAGTCCCGGACAGAGGTGGGAACACTACTCGCCAAAGCTCTGTCGGAGACTGCAGGCCGGCTAGCCCCAATGGCTTTGCCGCGCCAATCGATCCAGGGCTCGTGCTTTTCGAGCCACGGCATGCCCAGGATCAAGTCGTACTTGTCCATGTCTAGGACAAGGAACGACTCCGTGCTGTCAAAGTCTTCAAACTTTGCAGCCAGGTCCATCCGGACCCCGGGTACGTTAACCACCGTACCATCGGCCAGTCTCCCGGAGACCTGGCCCCTGCCTTCGCATTCACGCAAAGCGTCGGCATACTTGTCGCCATTCCGCGCGACCGTCTGGCGTCGAGCAAAGTTCGTCGACGCCCCAGAGTCAATCAGGACTCTAAAGAGATCTCCGTATCCCCGTACACTCGCGTGTACCACGAGCAGTCCGCCGCTGCTCTTCCTCGTCTCAAGAGCACCCAGGCTCTCAGGGGCTAAGTCTCCATGGCGTGCGCCGTCCGCACTCCTACCATGGGGACTTAGATCTTCCCCAGTAGGGCGTCCCGCCCCTACTGGTGACCCCAGTTCCCCTGGCTCTTGGGTCGCGGCTTCTGCCACGGGCCCCTCGAGCCCCTAGGTTTGGAAGGGAACTTCCTTTGCCCTCCCGCAGGGCAGGCACGTTGCATGTGCCCGAGCTTCCCACATCCGTAGCAACGGATAGAGCTCTGTACGGCCGTACCCAGTTCCATGGGTACCGGCCCGGTGCTAGCTCCAGCTGCTGGAGCTCCTTGCACTGCGCCTGACGACGCATTGTGGCCTTGCCACACCGACGTAGGAGTACGAGCCTGTCGGTGGCTGTACTCCTCTTGGAGGGCGATCTGTATCGCCTCCTCCATAGTGTTCGCATGCACGCGGAACAACTGTGTGCGGGATGGGCCCACCTTCAGGCCATCCATGAACACTGTCACCTTGATGTGTTCAGGTAGGGGGTTCCCCACCAGAGATGCAGCGAGCACTCGCATCTCTTGGATGTATTCGTGCAGCTCACGCTTCCCTTGTTTACAGACAAGGAAGCGCGAGCGCTGGCGATACTCATAGTTCGCCGGAAGGAAGGCGGCTCTAAGCTGTTGACACAGCTGAGCCCAGGTTGTGAAACAACCCGGCGTTGTCGCTTCGCGCGTGTACGCCCAGGTCTTCGCCCGACCTCCTAGGTTGGACAGGGCGAAAGCGACCCGAAGTCGCTCGGTCGAGATGAGAGCCGCGTCCATCGCGAGCTCGACCTCTCTGACCCGGAAGTGGAGGTTCTCTCCCTCCTTTCCCTAATAAGGATTAACCTTAAGCCTCAACGGCTTAGGTTGGGCTGGCTTCATCTCAGCCACGGGGGTCTGCAGCCCCTGTACGTGGGCGATAAGCCCTCTCTCGTACGTGTCGAACGCCTCGATGCGTTCGACCTGCTCGGCCGGCGTAGCAGCCGCCAAGCTTCGGAGGGCATCTCCTCCAAAGATGCCCACCATCTTCTGGGCCGACTCAAACTGAGAGTCGGTCAAATGAGGGAACTCCCCTCTATCCATCCTGGATTACCTTTAGGAGCCACAGATGATTCAGGTAGTCAATCTACCCGCGTAGGCGTGGATTGACTACAAGTGCTACCAAGTGTGACGGGATCGCACGAGCACCTTGCTTGAGGAAGCGTGCTATCAAGAGTATACAAACTCTAAGTGAACGGCAGTTCACTAGTCCCTCGTCTGAGGGGACTTAATAGCCAGTTTAGAGTAGATTTTAGACTGATTAATTTATAGTTAATTAGGTTCATTTGGCCTGTAATACAAACTCCTAATTAACTATACTTTATCCTAATTATGCATATAAAAGGTAGGTCAAATACGATTGGTTGGCCCTTAGCCACCTAGGCCGACGTGGCAGTAGTGTGGTGTACACCATAGTGTGGTCCACACAACTCCATCAGAGTATTAAAACAAATACCCACAGAAGTATATCTACTTCTAAAGGCGGTACCCTTTCTAGGTACTCCTTCATGTAACCCTGTTACCATACTCCTCACATTTGGTTTGCATTTCGCTCTTTTTAGTACTTCCAGTGGGCGTGCCTTTAGGTAATCGCTTGCGGTATTTTGCGTTATCAACCACAGTCACGGCATGCTCAATTTCACGGACGACAGAAGGAGCAATAGATTTTCCATCCAGCGCTCAAAGTAGGTGGAGTCAAACATTCCATGAAGTATTTTGTTTGTTTTTTTCGCCTTCAAAAATATTCACAGTTTCTGGCAGCAATGCGCGGTCTCGTGAGGAAGTTTGTCTTCTGTCGCTACCTCAGGGTTGTCGCTAATGATAGCCGCAATGAAACAGAATCGCCGGCCTTTGTGCTTCACAGCTACCTCTAAGTCTAGTTCATCGTTCGGGTCAAACAGGCTGTCGTCATGGCGGGCATAGTTATGGTGTACCTAACTCTCATCTAGATAGACAACACGCTGTTTGGCATTAACTTGAATGTCCTTCATCTTTGATATGTATAAGTCTCGCTTTCGCTGATTCTCTTCACGGAGCCGATATGTCAATGCGCCCTTCTTTTTGCCGCGCTTGTAGCCCAGGAAGCGTAGATACCGTTGCACACCTCGTAGAAATGCTACTTGTGTTTTCTTAGATGACAGATTGACATTTAAAAACCCAACTCCGACAAGGAAGTCTCTAACGTCCTTGGCAGTCTTGCGCTGTCGGCTCATTCGTCGGTGACGAACGAAGCACTGTACCCGAGCTGCAATAGCACGAAGTCGTGGAACAACAGTACCCTTTGGCAGGTAATTAGCAGGCAATCGTGAACACTGCAGCGGCTTTTTGTTCCAATAGTCAGTCCAAATCTTCCCTACCAGCTCCCTTTTGCGATTGAGTAGCTTATCGACACGAGCCGTAACTTGAGGTGCCTTCACCCTGCCTCGAAGAGCTGTCGCCTTCTTCTTCTTTGCTTGATAGTACTCAAAGCGAAGCTTTGTCTGAAGAAGCAAGATGTTGAGTCTGTCAGACTCATCAAGTACGATTGGGCGGGTCTTCTTCACGTAGCTTACAATCCCTTCAAGTTGCTTGCTATCGATTTCGGAAGGTGGTCGCACATTATGGTCATTTGGACTTTTTTATGGAAGCCTGGTTTCTTGGGGACTTCTGGGGGGATGGCGTCGCCTTTTCAAGTCCAATGGCGAATCTGAAATGACTGCTGGACAGCTGACGCCGAGTTCTATCGAATGGTGCAGAGGACACGTCTTAAAACGTAGATTTTGATTGGCAAAAAATCATTACCCCCCTCGATGGTGTCGCGGAGTGTAAATGCAAACAACGCGAGCAAGCTAGTAGAAAACGTTAAAGACACCATCGCCTGACAACTATCTGCCACCCCCCAAAAACGTAATTTTAGGCAGCTCGGTCAGTTCGGTTCCGATTTTCAAATAGATACCGCAATCGTCTTGGTGTCTTTGGCCAATTTTCAGCGTTGTAGCGCTATCCTATTCGTCAAAATTCAAAATAAAATGCTGTCTTTATTTTTTACGGCAGCCGGAACAGAAGTCGGACCTATGTCGGACGAAATCATATTGAGGCTAAAGATTAGGAGGGCTAAAAATGAGCAGCAAATTCAAGTTACACTTTTGCAATTACCCGGTCCTGCCCTTTGGCAATGCGTCCGTTTGGTGATATCTCGTTGGTAACTTCTGATGAAAGCCTTGAGCAGCCGTACGTGTGTTTGGAAAAAGTCGCTGAACGTGCTCAGCTCGTGCTGGTGTCCTGGGCCTGAATCAGCGCTTTGTCCAGCTGATTCAAGTCCAGGACACCAGCAAACCCGGAAAGCGAAGAAACTGCTCTTCGCTGCAAACATACCGAGCTGCTGTCGGCGTTTGCTGCCACCTTCACGCCATGGTTGCTGCTGTAATGCTGACAGAAATGGAGACTGCCTGTTGCATCCTACCGGTGGATATGTTATGCGTACACTCCCAGCCGACTGTCCTGTCGCTCCTCGCGTTACGCGTTTCGTTCGGCAGGGTTCCTCCAGCGTCCATCCAAGTGCATACAAACGTCAAGTGCTTCTCACTCTTCAAATCTCCACCAAGTCCTCAAGACTCAAAACATCTTACATGCGCCGGGACTGGAACCCGAGCAATCCCGTGAGTGACCACGTTTGGGCGCAAGCCGTGCATGCCGTTGTCGAACGCCGACTCTCATTGCGCCAGGCGTCACATGCCTACGGACTGCAACAGGTCGCACTGCATCGCCTCGTGCGCCAGCACACGCTGCCACGCCACAATGACCCGAGCGCTGCCAGCAACGACCGAGTCACAGCCGCGATCACCTCGACCGCCAACGACCGATACGTGTTTCCACGCTTGAACCCACTGGCGCTCGGCTACAGAAGCCCCAACAATGCGCCGCTACCGTCCGTGACCAACGTCAGGACGCCGCCATTGGACTGCGAACTCACACCCGAACTCAATGACGAAGTGGTCGCCATGCTACGCGAACAGTACATGCAGCAGCAACAGTATGATGACTATGAAACTAGGGATGGTCGCTACAAGCGACTCGAGGGCTACGCGGATGCCGACATTGCAGACGTGGTGCGTACTATCGTGAGCCACACTGGGCGTCGTGTCCTACCGCAGGACTTTCCGTCCGTCAGCTGGATTGCCATGTTCAAGCGCGAGAACGAGTTCGTGGATGTGGACGATATGGTGCGTGGCAGAAGCAGGAGCGCCAGTGGCAGTCCGCTATCGCAACACCAGCAACAGGACAGATACATCTACAAGTACGAGACTGAAGCGCAGCAACACCGCGGGGGTCAACTACGCTGGCTTCAGAACCGCAACTATCGACAGCCGGCAGCTCCACCTCCGTCTTCACCGATGCGTCACAGTCCGATAAAAAGACGTGTCTCGTACGGTCGGGGAGATGTCGACAGCGTGGCCGATTCTGGAGATAACATGCTACCACAGCAACAGCAGCGTCTGCGCTACTGTCAGCCCAGAGACGACCGTCATTTCCACAGAAGCCCCAGCGCTGGAAGCAGCAATGGTCGCTCTGGCCACTCCGACAGCAATGCCAGTGATCGCAACTACCGGCAGAGCAACTTGGTGCCTGCCAAAGTTTGGGAGGCCGCCATGGAGGATGTCGCCATCCACGGCATGAGTCTTCGCAACGCCGCCAAGGCTCACGGAGTGCACTTCGCAGCACTTCACCGCCGTCTCAAGAAACGCCAGCAACACAAGCTGAACATGCCATGCGAACCCAACTACATCCCGTTTGAAGATGAGGCTGGTGTCGTCCGTGTGATTCATGCGCGCGCTGACATGGGTGTCCTACTGACGTTTACCGAGCTGGTGGAGTTACTCAAGCGCACAGCACTCAAGCATCGCTCCGAGTTACCGGAAGACATCGCGACCGCACTTGTGCGCAAATTCCAATCTCGCGTGGAGCAGTCCGTGCGTCACCTGATCATTGACTGGCCAGCTCTGCCGAACAATGTGCTATATCGACTGCGTGACACGAACAGCACTGAAGACAACAAGGACGCGATGGGTACTAGTGTCGTTGCTGTTGATCCTGGTAAGAGCAGATTGCTGTCAATCGTCAGTGGAAGCAGCGGTGAAGTTGAGCCGCTGTCGTCGTCAGGGTCGTCTTCATCCCTTTCGCCTCACCCACAATCGATTGCAGCATTTCCAATTATAAGCAAGTCTCCGGTGGGTACTGCACCTGCACCGGTGTGGAGCAACAGCAAAGACAACGATTGCAGCACTACCAGCAACAATGACAGGGAAGATACTCCTGTGGCTACAGTATCTCCTACCAATGACAATGAAGCCAACCAACCGTGCATGATTCTTCGCCTATGACGACCCGGAGCATGTGACCCGAGCTTGACGGATGATGCCGACAGTGACAAGCTCTTTTCTGTTGTGTATCTATCGATGGACGAACGTCCCCACCAGTCTGCTAACTGCGCTCGTTGCGCGTGTCATTTATCCGCAGACGCGCCCGCAACGAGTTGAAGCAGATACTAATGATTTTCCCCGGTATGTCTTGGCGAGGACAGTGCCCATGCGTCTATGAGGGCCACTGCCGCGCCAGACGTGTACAATACTATGAAGATAGAGGTATAGAGAATGATAAATGTCTTGTTTGTAGATTTGGACCCACTCCACACGAAGACCTTACGTTGCAGTGGTCTCTCAATGACATCGACCCATTTTTCGAGACTTCTCGTCCTCGACCAGTTATTTCGTTTCGTCGAGTACCCGCGCTCGCAGTTCCGTAGGTGTCAATAGTTGTTCTAACTATGCGATATCTTGGTCTCGTAGAACTGCATGCTTGTATGTACCCAGGGGCGTGGCGAGGTTTGTGCACGCGAAAAGCGTCTGCCCCGCGTTGGAGATGACAGAGTCAGCGTGTACGATAGCGCTGGTAGCACGTTAACGACTGACAGGATAGCATGGGATAGGAACACTTACCCTTGTGTAGTGCAGATGGAGACGCGAGCAGAGTCGCTCGTATTAAGCGTCATCCATAAGCGTAACATGCGAGCACGCGCTTCCTCGCGATCCATGACTGGTGGAGAGAACTTATGGAAATGGACCAAGATTTGATTGGATGCAAGTGCTCCTCTACGACTTCTCTCTAGCTCAAGCCTCCTTGGCATCCATGTGCATGTTGATGAGATCGATGTCTTGTTGCAACTCCCGATGTCTCTCTTTTTTATGATAGTAGCCTCTGAAACGGGTGTGGTACACACTATCAATTTGTTCTCTGGATTTTAATCCGGCCATTCTACCCATAATAACTTTGGATTATATATCGGATTCCCAAAATAAAAGCTCAATACAGTTTCTATGTATAGAACCTGTCAAAAACAAAGACTGATACATTTAACATGTTTTTGAAATTTCTTGACAAGTGGGGGTTATTCTACTGTTTTCTTATATATGCAATATATCAAAATATTCTAAGGTTTAACACATCATTGATACTGTGACGGGGTCACACGAGCACCTTGCTTGAGGAAGCGTGCTATCAAGAGTATACAAACTCTAAGTGAACGGCAGTTCACTAGTCCCTGGTCTGGGGGGACTTAATAGCCAGTTTAGAGTAGATTTTAGACTGATTTATTTATAGTTAATTAGGTTCATTTGGCCTGTAATACAAACTCCTAATTAACTATACTTTATCCTAATTATGCATATAAAAGGTAGGTTAATTACTATTGGTTGGCCCTCAGCCACCTCAACCTACGTGGCAGTAGTGTGGCCCACACCACAGTGTGGCTCACACAACTCCATCAGAGTATTAAAACAAGTACTCACAGAAGTATATCAACAAGGTCGTCTCGAGGACGAAGAAGCTCGGAAATTTCCAAATGGGATTTAACGAAGTGTATTAGACGGCAAGAGAGCATAAAGCTAGCAAAAGCTAAAACCCGCAAAGGACCTGCACAACACTGCCCGGCCATCCGTGGGAAGCAGCAACGGCTTGAACTGTTACCGAATCGAACTTGTGCTGGTAGACAAGCTTTAACCACCTCAAAAATCTCGAGGTGACCGCACTCCGCAGCACCCGTTGAAGCAGAAAGAGAGCAAACCGATCCTTTACCGGTTATCCACATTGTGAAGAGCGAATCGCTCTTGCCGCGCCACTGCGTGTATTTTCCAACGGGGCCTTTTGAGAAGACCCGCCCAACAAACCCACAAGCTGTCTCTGCTTCAGGTAATAGGTCTTTCACATAGTAGTACGGCTCTACAACACTTGTGGATTGTTGCGTTTCGGTTGCAACTGCGCCATCCTTGCCAGATTCGTCGTGTTGATGTCCCAGAGCTTGACGTTTGTTACCACGCCCAGTACTGCTATCGGTGTCAATATCACGCGAACGCTTTCGCATTTCTACTTCCGCTGGCATCACCACCTCTTGCACCCTTTTCGTTTTTTCTATAGCTGCTTGCAACGCTACAGCGCCCATGGAAACTTCCTCTTTGGCGTCACCAGTCGTCCTCTGCGCTGACTCCACAGCTGCATCTGGCTCTACAGTGCCAATGGAGGTGCCACGGAAATCGAGCTTGGTCATGGTCGTCTTCAGCCGAAGCCTGCTTTTATCAGAATGCCTTAGGTCTAACGGAGTGCGGCGCTCCTCCTGTCGTACACTCTTGATGACCCTGTGCTCCCATCACTCATCGCTTACATCAATCATAGTCCCGTCGCGGTGATGAAGGTACGCGACCGGAAGGAAGTTTCGTAGCTATCACGACAATATCCTATTGGCGACATTAGCGCAACATCACAAGCGAAAAACACGTTTTATATTGTTATGATTGGTCGAATAAATTTCTACTTTGTTTTTAAATTACCATTTGATGTTGCTGGTAGACGACAGGAGCAACATCCATCCGAACTTATAAAATTATATAAAACATAACGTATAGCAGTTATACGAGACAGCCCACCAGACCAAATAGCCAAAACGAATTTCACAGGGATAAAAAAGTAGAGGAATAGCAGGCGACTGGGATCTACCCCTTAGCTCGGAAATAAAATTTCCGAGAACTTCTAAAGGCGGTACCCTTTCGGGGGTACCCCTTTCATGTAACCCCGTTACAGATACCATCGAACCTGCAGTTATAGATAGCCGCTGGATATTTAAAAGGTCCCAGTGCATGTTACCTGTGGCGGCTACCTGCAACATCAAAACCCAAATCACCCAGGAATGTTGTCTGAACCGCACGGTTTTTAACATATATTGTGACAATCCGCCGAAAAACCCACAACTTATAGACCCGTTCGTGATTAAGAGGTTGCATGATTCGATTGTGCAGCACGCAATTATAGGCTGCATGCTATGCAGTGGTTGCACTCGCACCGACATTCGCCACGGAAAGAAAGGATCCACGACACAGGCAATGAACTGGGCAGCTCAATATATAGCTATTTGGTAACTCAATTTTAGAGAAATGTAAAGATCATCATGCCTCAGCGTTCGTCCACTGTGGTTGTGAAACAAGTCCCCTTAGTTCCTGCTTTCGCTCTCACCAATGAAAAATGCCAAGGCCTAACATTGATAAAGATGACTCTTGGTCCATTGCGGAGCCGTTATCGCTAAGTTTTCTGAAGTATTTCACTCCGCGGCAAGAATTCGCGCCTAGAAGCTTTAGAATCCGGCAGCGATTACTAATGTGTTCTCAACCCGCTAATCTTTTTCAATCGCATATTGCAGCGAAAACATATTTAGTATCTTGTTGGTGAGTATTTTAAGATGTAAGTGTCGCTTACTCTCGGTGATATTGGTGCACCTCGAATTGTCACAAGTATTTCATCTAGTTCAGAACGCCTAGTTGTATTCAATCCAGAGCCTCCCCGTGTATAGCACGGTATTAGTTACGATTTCAAAATGTGTCCGCTAACGTCCTAATCATTTCAAAGCAAAGCAGAGCAAGTATTTTGGGTCGTGGCAACGTCGCAGAACACTGGTAATACCTACATCAACAAGATGGTATTCGAGTACCAATTGCATCTCGAGCGTGGTGAGGAACGAAGAGGTTATAAGAGAAGATTTCTCTAACAGTACTGTTTTGATGCGCTATGGAGATGCTGCTGCGAAGTTGCATCAAGTTCAAGAAATTTAAGCTGACAGTACATCGTCCAGACAAGTCATCCATTTCACCCATTCTCACCCTATTGCGCCTGGGTTCAACAGGTATATCGTCTCGTCACCTTCAACAAGTTTAAGGCATCGTAAGGAAGCGCATCCAAGGGTTACATGTCTAAGGTAGCCAGGAGGAGACAAACAGGTGCACTAGCTAGCTCTATCTCAATCTCATTCAGTTCTCATTTCACTCTGACGAGCTCAAGCCGCGGGGATTGCCACTTTGAACCGGTTCAAATCAGCAAGCGGCCAGGCCACCCGTCGCATCAAACCCGCTACAATGAATGTCATCTCGTCCAAGGATGCCAAGGAACGCTACCTTACGTACCCTGCAAACGCTGCAAATGGGACCCAAGAAGAAACCGTCACCAAGAAAATGTCCAAGTTCATCGATGGACGGCCCAAGGACTTCCACGAGTGGGTGTACCACTTCGAACAGCTCGCGACGACGAAGAACTGGAATGCGGAGGATAAATTCCTGAATACGGCGTTCTTGCTAAGAGGCGACCTCCACGACGCGTTCGATGATGCAGCCATCACTGATGACGACGTAAGGATAGAGGGAGAATTCTGGCGTACACTATACGCAGCATCAAAGGTGTTCGTACCTTTAGACTACAGTGAAAAGCTCCAAGTGGAGCTTTGAGAGATCAAGAAGATCCGTTCCGAGTCTCACGCCGAGTACAGCAAGCGGTTCCGAGCGCTGGCTCAAATGGAGAAAAGGTTGGCCGATCTGGGTGAAAACGCTGCGATGTGTGAAGACGTACTGTGCCGTTTGTTCAAGCGTGACTTTCCTTACGAATAGCAGAACAAATATGAAGCCAGTGGGCAAGTATATTCAACTGTTGCTCCTTCTTCGAACGTATCGAACAAGGCGAAAAGAGACTCCACCGAGCACCGAACATGCATGATAAGTAGCGTCGAAACAATAACAACAATAACCGAAGTAACCCTCGCAGTAATGGGCGGAACCGTAACCGCAACAATGGCAGCAATCGCTCTAGTCGCCAGCAATACCGTGGAGGCAATCGAGGAAGAGGTAACGCCGGCAGCAGTGGCACAACCTCGTCCAACAACAAGTACTGCACCTTTCACCGGACAACCACGCACAGCACCCAGAACTGTCACAACCTACAGCAAAACCATCAACAAGAAGAGCATCAGCAAACGGATCACCAGCGTGACCGTAACGCTCGCCAATGCGATCAAGCGAACAACAAGCAAACGCACGTGGAACTGCGTGGTCGCGCTCACAAAACTCCAACGATGAAGAATACATGTCTGTGGGAATAAATGTACCGATCGCTCCATCACCGCCGCCGATGCGCATCATGATCAAGTTGAAGCATGGCAAAGCTCATGATCACGCACTGCTTGACAGTGGATGCTCTCGCAGCATCATTCGCAGCGACTTCATGAAAACATTGGAAGCTGGGGGCTCTGCATTGAAAACATCAAGTGACTAGTTCACTATGGCCGAGGGAAAAACGATGAGCCGAGGAAGCATGGCTTTCCGCTTCCGTATTCCGCACCTAAAGCGCGACTCAGTCATCGCTCACAATTTCGAGGTTCTCCCAACGCTCAAAGACGAAATGGTGATCGGACGAGACATAATGACAGCACTCAGCCTTGTGGTGGACTTTGGCAGTGGTAGAGTTCGATGGGATGGTAGTGAGATGAAAATTAATACATCGAACCAAGAGCAACCCTCCTCTGAAGCACGTGGGCTAGTGGAAATTGAAGATGAATGCGATGATGAACTATTTTCAGGTGAGGACACAAACGTTTAGCCTGCCGACCTTCTGCCACAACATCTCGAAGCGGCACTGCAGCATTGCTACCTGAAATTGTTGGAAGAATATCACGATTTGTACTGTGGTCGACTGGAAAGAATTCGTCTACCGGATTACGTTTTGCCGCTCACGACAGACTCGCACGCGAAACCATACTCAATAGCTCGCAGCCGGGAGGACGCGGCACGATGTGAGATAAAACGGCTTATTGATCTCGATGTGGTGGAACAGATCTACGGATCGGAGGCTGCAGCCCCCTTTCGTGCAGAAGCCAAGTGGAGCACTAAGATTGCTTGTGGACTTCAGACGTCTCAATCAATTTTTGCGACGGTCACCATACTTTGTGCAAAAAATCCGAGAAATTCTTCTGTGTCTTGATAAGGCCAAATGTCTTAGTACGCTTGACGCCAACATGGGCTATTTCGCCAGACGCTTAATCAAAACCAGCCGCTCATTCACTGCATTCTGCCTTCCGTTTGGGAAGTTCCAGTTTAAACGTCTTCCAATGGGGATATCGACAACGCCAGATGAGTACCAGGCGTGCATGGAGAATATTCTGGGAGATCTACCTTTTGTCATAGTCTACCTCGATGACATTTTGACCTTCTCCAAGAGCGAAGAATATCGTTTGAAGCACTGACGTATTGTGTTCAAGCGACTGCGTGAATATGATGTCACTTTAAACGCATCGAAGTGCCACATTTCGCGTGAGTCAGTGGATTACCTGGGATTTACGTTGACCCCAATAGGTATCCTGCCACAGGCTAAGAAGGTCGAATCCATCCAGCAAATTGCGGAGCCCCGTAACAAAAAGGAGCTTTGCAGGTTTCTCGGGATGATTTTTTATTACAGGGAAATCGTACCAGACAAATCAGCACTCACAGCACAGCTTAACAGACCGACATTGAAGAACGTGCCATTTGTCTGGGCACCAGAAGCGGCAGCGGCCTTTCAAGATATTAAAACAGCACTTGTTCGCAATATATGGCTGGCTTTTCCAGATTACAGTCGTCCTTTTCACGTTTTTGCCGTCGCTAGTGGTCGCCAAATAGGAGGTGTGATCGTTCAAGGCAAACGTATTATCGCCTGTTTCTCTTGTTCAATGACGGACACGCAGCGCAAGTATACAACCATGGAATGGGAGCTACTTTCAGTTGTGGATATTCTCAAAGAATACCGCACAATGCTCCTTGGGTTTCCTGTGACCATCCACACCGACCACAAAGATGATGTACCCGCAGGAATCCTCACTGAGGGTGAAGCGTTGGAAATTACTGCCCGAGGAATACTTACTCTCAGTGAATTTTGATCCAGGAACGCAAAATATAGGAGCTGACGCATTCTCACGCCTTCGTTATAACTCTGTGAAACAAACCACCGAAGACGATATTCTCGCGATCGAAGAAGAAGAAGAAGTAACTATAGACGGATTCGTGACGAAGAAACACCAACTAGAAGACTCGATGACCAAAGAAATTATCTCTCGACTGGAAGGAAATGCAGCGGGTCCAGATTATTCATTGCGTCCGGCCTTAGGAGCAATTTTGCTACACTATAAGGAACGTGTTGTGGTCCCAGATTCTCTTCGAAAGGATCTGGTGGAGCTTTACCACGATTACTTGGTACATCCCGGTGGTGAAAAGCAAATTCGGTCGATGTCGACGTTTTGGTGGCCCGTCATGGAGACGGAAGTAAAGAAGTTCGTATCAGCGTGCCTGAAGTACAACAGAGCGAAATTACATGGTGGAGAGCAAGATTCCGTCATCTTCCACCTACACCAATGCCAAACGAAGATAGAACCTTTGATGGAGTGCATATTTGGTCAATTGGAAGGAGATTACTATTGCCTTACTGGAATTGAACGCCAATTTCGCTGTCTCGAGGTTATGGTGCAGAACGGTCGCACATCGGCTACGACAGCGCTGAGTTTCGAGAGGTGCTGGCTGTGTCTGTGGTGCAGCGGGATCAGCAAAATCTGCGAGGTTGCTGGATCCGACTTCCCACCAATGCCAGACACCGACTAACGAAGGGGGTCCTCCGATGATCCGTGATCTGCTGAACTTGCTCACCTTGTGCACCCGTCGGTTGGGCTGGATCTTCCTCTCTTGGTGACTGCTAAGTTGCTCGATCTGCGTTGGTTGAATGCCTTGGCGTGACGTTGGGGTCGTAGAGTAGCGTGGGAGTCTTCACACCACTCGCCAGTAGTAGATCCGGAGTCCAAGCGATTAGATCAAGCTTGGATCCGGCGGCCTAGATCTGGATCCGGCCTTGTAGTAATTCCTTTCATGTAGATTTCCCTTTGTGTGGGGTCCTTTGATTGCTTGGCGCTTCCTATAGCGCGATCTTGATCGTTGAGAAACCGAAGATCTACCGGCTAAGCAATTAATACCGGGATCTTGGATCTGCACTTAGGGTAAGATCTAGGAGGTTGGATCTAGCCAATATATTATCTAGCTATTATCAACCACCCTAGATCAACACACCTAAATCGCTATTAATACCGTAGAACCAATGTAGTTTCCGATTCCAGGCGCGTAGCGGAGCACTTGTGTCGTACAATGCAAATTCGGTTCTGATTTAATATTAAGATCTATCCCATCCTGTATCCTACCCTTAGCGACACATCGACTGATTACGGTATCCTGATTCTTATCCCTTCTTATTCCTCACCATCATTGTAGTCGACATCCTTGCAGATCACTCTGGGTCCGAACCATAAACATTTGATCACTAGTCGCATCGTCGAGATCTGGCCTTCTCCTTTCACCAATATCATAATCCTACCCCATGATGTCTAGACCACGCGTTCCCAGAGTCAGATCATGCGTTAATAGGCCGGATCACACTGATTCAATTGTGGATCTACTAGATCGACTTGATCTAGGGCTTCCAGGTCTGATCCAGTCGTAATACCTCGTGGCAAGCGTAATCGTAATATATCCCAAATTACTCCATACTGTCAATCTTCAGATCATCATCCAGCTTTGCCGTAATATCTCTAGCTCCCGGATCACTCGGATCCGCCTATGGATCTAGGTCCATAAGCCTTGATTCAAGTTCCCTGAATGGAACCTGATATGCGAACCGTTCTGGACTTCGCAGATATATACTTTGATCTAGATCCATGCATCTATATCTAGATCACTGGTTTCCATAGCATATATAGGCATATCGCCGCACCCATCTTACAATCACACCAGTACCACATCATCCATATCCACATGTAATCATCCCAACCTTTCAGATTTGGGTATATGCGTAGATCGTATGCCAATCCATCCATCATATCCCGACCAGGGTGCCACTAATCTCCATCAATCTTATCAATCAACTAATGCCGTGCGTTGCCCGGGGAAGCTCTGGATTTTCATACACGGACACAAATGATTCTAAATGTTATTTAACAGTTTATCACACTACCTCAACTATTAATCATTAACCACAACAAAGCTTTCATTTGATTACAAACCATTAGCCACATGCAATGACAGATGCATCAAAGGTGATATTCCGCCTGCGGCGGCCTTCCTCGCTGTGCTCCTTGGGGTCCTCCGCTAAATAAATTGTACCTCCTTCCAGGGCTAAGCCCTCCGCGCTACGCGCCGTCCCCTGACAGACCTCCGCTGCGGAGGCCAAATGCTGATTATGACAGCTGTAGCAAACACCTTGGAACGGTACTGCATTTTGTCGGTGCGCCGTTCGTGATCGGCAGCACGTTGTTCCTGTTCACGATCTGTGTACCAGCTGCAACAGCGATGCCATAATATTTACACTTAGGACGAGATGGGGTTCGTCCGTCCACCACCGCGGAATGGTAGTTAGGCTTCAGAAGCGTGCCCGAGGCGACCCAGCACAACATAGGCCTTGCATGGCGATCTGCTTTGCTTGATTGTTTGAATGTCGTTTGAAGCTCGAGCCTGGAGTACGAAATATGCTACAGCATAGGATGACATTCGTGATGTTGACCCTAGCCGACACAGGCAACATTCACAATTTTTTCAAACTGACTTCAGGGTAGGTGGTATCGAAGGTAAATTTACTTGGCCACAGTCGGATTACCAACGCCGCTGTAAGTTCTCATTGAGACAAGGAGGGAATAGCTCGCTTTTGGCCGAGGTCGACGATCCGAGAGTCGTTTATAACAGGTCAGTCCAAGTATAGAGGTTTTGAGAACTGAGTTAGTATGGAGAATGTTACTTTGGGTTCCGGAGAATTGGGTTCCATCAAGTATCAAAGTTAGTTTGGGTTTGAGTAGCCTTCTCCGAAACACTCTGGATCTAAAATCCAGAGAACTGGATCCGTGACTAGATCCACCCACACCAGCTCGCCATCCAATCCAATCACATCACTGTGGCGAAGCAGATAAGAAGTTTTCCGATCTCGATCTCGTCCCGTCAATCAAGATCAAGAGCAATCCCTCTCTACGGTGATCCTCGGTATAGTGACCTTCACTATAGTGACCAAGTGAATGCGTGCGCTATTATCCCTGCCCAAGACGATTGTACCCACGCGATATCGATCCTGACAGGTAAATATCGATCTTAGCTTTATTATGGGTTTTAAGAAGCCAGTGCGGTATGGATAGCCACAGATGGGAAGCATAGGATATCAACCATTAATTCAGAGTTGTTTTTACCTTCTACTACACAAGTCTTCCTTCTTCCTCGCTATTCCGGGTAGGGATATACAAGATTGGCCCTCCCGACGTCACGCAGGATCAAGATCGACACTAAGTGGAACCCCTACGCCCAGATTGCTTGGCTGGACGTTCGTCAACCCTCAAATCTCAAGACCCCGCTATAGGAAGCGGCAAGCACGTATTGGAACCATTGGATAAAGGTCACACACCGACTACAAGACCCCCCGAGCTAAGATCGACACTGGTTGAGGCAAGATCGATCGAGTACAACCAAGATCGAAGCTCAATAACTACGCGGCGCAGCGAGTAGAAGTATCCCCGCTGCTGCCACCTTTCCCGCTGTCCTGTCAGACAGCAAGATCGACAACAAGCGCATCTAATCGAGATCACCCGAGGAGCGATCTAGTCGCACCGACGGGTACACAAGGTGAGATCAAGTAACTTCACGGAAGATCGGAGTACCCCCTCCGTTAGTCGGCAGTTCGGGCGCCGTGTGCAAGAGGACCTCTGCGATCTTGCGATTTCGCAGAACCACTTCGCCACAATGGTGCGCGTGCCCGGATCTTTGGGTGACTCGGGATTTCACCGTGAGTCCCATGAAGAAGCGCATGCTGATCTTAGATCAGGGAAACCAGCGTCGTTGGAGATCGGATCACCAACGACACCGCTGAATCAAGATCGATCCGCGGATCGGCAGAGCTTTGGGAGGAGCTCTACCGACGGAACAGAGGAAGGTCCGGCTACTGACCTAGAAGAGAAGCCTCTACCTCCTCCCCAGGTCCCTTCGGGGACCCCAGCAGATTCCGACTTGCGTCGCGATCTGCAGGACGAAAGCCCACCGGCGAAAGCCATCCAAACGCTCGTCTCCAAGTCGAGCACAAAAAAGAAGTCAACAAGATCGAAGCCTCTACGGAAGAAGTTGAAAGCACCAGGATCGGATGTTGATGACCAAGACGATCTTAAAACAGTGTGGACTGATGAGTCCCTCGAGATCGCATACCACAAGAAGGAACTTCACACCTTCTTGATCAAGAACCCCGTTATGCAGATCATCAAGCCGAAGATCATTAGTGATCTAAAAGGCCCAGTGCAGAAACCAACTGCAAGATCGAGCAAGCTAGAAGCTGCGAAGGCGCTACTACAACTGATCAAGGAAAGTGGGATCATCGCAGGATCGTTCGACGCTAATGAGCTATTCGATACGAGGCTCAGTACGATCAACACGGCTTTAATGTCGATCTTCGATCTATTGAAGCCCTTGGTAGGTGAAAAGAACGTAACCTCCAAGGCCGCGACTAGATCAACCGACGACACGCTAAGATCGTTGCCAGCACTCACATTGGAAGATCAGACAGGAACATCCTCGCATTATGAGTCGGCGACCGAGGAAGTGGACACTGACAGTGCAGATGACCCACCTCGGATGACGCTAGGCCCTTCAGGAGCTGCCATGCTACGGCAGCGTGGAGATCATGAGATCAAGCGAGTGACGGATGGCATCGCGCCAAACATGACACAAGGATCGAATGCGAAGTTGGAATCGTACTTCCAGGCGGCGATGAGCCGATTCTTGAAGGAACAACAAGGCCCTACCAACCCCGCGATCTTAGCACCAGCAGAAGACCGAGATGTGGATATGGAGTCTGTGGGGTCGCTAGATCGACATCCAAGTCCTCATGAATACGACCCAGACGATCTCGATCTTGATCCTCCTAGACGTGCGACTGTAGCATCAGCATCAGCCACGACCACCGGAAGATCGACAAGTGTTCCACGCATACGAGTATCTGCCATGTCTGAACTCAAGGAGTTCGCGGGGAGAGAAGGGGACGAAGATCGAGCCAGGGCCTGGCTCAGCAAGGCAAAGTCCGCCTTTATGCGAGATCAAGCTCCTGACGAAGAAAAGTGTCTGGTGTTCGGCGATCTCCTCGCAGGATCGGCGCGAAACTGGTATCGACAGCTTAGTCGCACAACACGCAGTACCTGGAAGGATCTACTCAGTAGCTTCCAAGTTCAATATTGTGGACGAGGAGTGTCAGTCGCGAGGCAATATTACCATGCGCGCAAGAGATCGGACGAATCTCCGCTGGAGTATTTGTACCGGCTCAATGTGGCAGGACTCAGGGCCCGCCTCCAGATCAAGGATGGATCTTCGGAAGTTCGACGTGAACACGTGGAGCACTTCATCGAAACTCTGGATGACCGCGATCTTGCAGATCACCTGGCCTTACTAAGAATCCCAGACGCTGACACCCTGGAAGAAGCACTTCGATCTCGGCAACGAGCGAAGGCACGACAAAGCAAGGCTGTATATGGATCAATCAAGCCTCGTCAGAAGAACAGCAGTGCGGCAGCCCCGTCTGCTTCAACCCGGGCCGTCAGAGCTGTCAAGGCGATCTCAGATAGCAGCGAGTCCGAAGAAGACTCTAGTGGATCGGATGGCGAAGCAGGATTACGTCGTGTCTACATCGCAGCATCTGGAAACAATGAAGGGCAGCAAGATCAAGATCAAAGGAACCAAGATCGCAGTCGCTCGGAGACCGGAAACAATCGTGCACAACAAGATCGACATGATATAGGTTCGCCACCTAAGCGATGCTCGCACTGTGGGTCGCGCAAACATAGCGATCTTGGGTGCTGGGGACGTCTGACGTGTGAGAAGTGCGGTCGTAAAGGACATCCCTCAGATCGCTGCCTATTCACATGCAAGGCATGTGGTGACATTCACGAAGCGGGAAAGTGTACCATGGAGGAATTTTACAACTTGATCCGACAATGGTACAATCCCACCAAGCACGCCGGGATGTTGCCAGAGACGGCAGAGAAGATGTTAAACTAGGACGCTCGCCGGTTTGGAAACCGGTACGAGACGAGCGTTCTAGCTATTGCATTTATGCATATGTCGAGAAACAATCGGAAGCAACAGTTAATCAACTGATCGATCCGATCGACAATACATGTGATCTTCTGGAGAAACCTACCGCTTCAGTATCAAGTCTACGCCAGATCGATGAATATGCAAGATCGAGTGTGATGATGGCCCTTGAGATTTCCCCTGGGGAGTCGCGAGGTTACTGGAAGTATCATGTTCCAGACAAGAAGTTCAAGCAATCTAAAGCTATGGGGAAGATCAACAACAAAAAAGCAACTTTGCTATTTGACAGTGGTGCCGAGGTGTCCATACTGGATGCCACCTTTGCTCGTAAGGTCGGGTGCCACATTGATGAGAATCAAACGTTGGAATGTGAAGGTGTGGGACGATCTCCATATAAGATCGAGGGACGTACTCGGCTCAAGATCACGCTGGCAGGATCGCTAGTGTATTTCTTTGATGCATGGGTAGGTCCGCCCACCGGAGGTCAAGATCTGATACTAGGAATGGATTTCATGGTGCCAGCAGGTATCCGCCTCGATCTCGCTGATGGGACAATATGTCTACCCGATGAAGTCCGCCTTCAGATGGCTGGTAGGCGTCCTCTCTACGGTGACAAGGTAGAACATGTGTGCTGGAAGGATCACTACTGGATCGATGTCGGACAGACGGCCGAGATCAGGCTACGCGGTCAAACGTCCAACCAGTATAAGCTATGGGTCACCAGGGGAGATCGATGGGTGCCAACAATCACAGTCGGACCAGGAAAGACGCGTTATCTACAGGTGACCAACATAAGCGATCGTGCACTGACTCTCCACGAAGGATCGAGAGTCGCGATGTGGTTAAGTGGAGATCGTATTCCCCGAATTCCGGGATATGTATCCGTGGGATCAAGGAGGTACGCCGAATGGCAAAATCTCGCATATCAGGCAACTACGGATGAGATCAGTGAAGCGGGTACCAATGAACAGATCACCGAGCCAATGGTGGAGCGTCCCGAGTACGTAACACCAACTGCGATCTTACCACGGCCGGTAAAAGCCATTCAGAATGTCAAGATCGCAGGGAACGGGGACGCAAGCCCACCGTCAATCGAATGTACGTCTGACCAAGTCAAGATCGACCCTGCTAACGGTAATAATCTTCGCACCAAGGCCGCGGTAGGCATAGGCGATCCTACGATGGATGATGAAGTTTGTATCAAGGAAGGGGGGAGTTTATTCGCAGAAGATGTGGAAGATCAAATGGCTGTGCTACCAGAAGTGACCGCGACCACGGAAGAAGTCAAGATCGAAGATCTTCAAATAGGTGATGCCAATATCAACACCCAGGAGGAGATCGAACGTCTTGTGCAGATTATCTGGAAGCGGAAGCACCTCCTTATCGGAAAGGGCAATGCCTTACCACCAGCAGCGAAGGGAGTGGTATGCGACATAGATGTGGGGAATGCAAAGCCAGTCGCTCAACGTTGTCGCAAGGTGGCGATACAATTCCGCGAAAAGTTATATCAACTAATCAAGGGACTACTATCTGCTCGAATGATCCGACACTCGACCTCTCCTTGGGCTTCACCCATAGTTGTGATTATCAAGAAGAATGGGATCGACATCCGGTTATGTATCGACTACCGCCTGGTTAATAGTCTGACAAGGCTCATGGTATATCCTATGCCGCTGATCAATGATTTGCTGGATGATCTCGATAAGGTTCTCTGGTATTGTTCTTTGGATATGGCCAGCGGTTTCTGGGTAGTGCCCATGACGGACCGAGCCCGATCGATCTCGGCATTTATTACTCCATTTGGATTGTTTGAGTGGAATCGAATGCCGTTCGGACTTAAAAACGCTCCCCAGATCTACCAGAGACTCCTAGACAATGCACTATATGGATTCGTGAAAGTGACTCAAGATCAAGATCGATCTGACCGAAAGGACGTATTCGAGGCAGGAGAACCTGATCTAGAGAGAAGTGAGTCAGTGTTGGGACGTCGATCTTATATCGACGACATACTGGTAACCGGAAGATCGTGGGACGCGTTATGCGAAAAGGTGGAAAAGCTGTTAGACGCCTGCGACGAGTGGAACTTGTCCATCAGTGTCGCCAAAAGCTTCTGGGGTCAACAAAAGGTGGACTATCTAGGACATCGTGTATCAGCTGAAGGTTTGGAGACACATCCAAAGGATTTGTCGGCTTTACAAGAATTACCGTTCCCCACCAACCTAAGATCGATGCAATCATTCTTGGGGAGTCTCAACTACTACAGCCGATTTATTGAAGATTTCGCGATCTACGCATCAGTTCTGTACGAGCTACGCGAAGCGGATTTCTACGAGATCGCTCGGAAGATAAAATCGACTGGGGACGATGAGGGTGTCGTGGCAGAAGAGGATGGTAGTTGGATCGAAGCCAAGGCAGCGTTCGCTACACTAAAGAACAAGATCGTGAATGCTCCGATCTTACAACACTTTGATGTGGATCGACAACCGGTGGTGGTAGTATACGCCAGCAAGTGGGCGATCTCAGCTGCCTTGATGCAAGAACACGACGGGGTGTACAAGCCAGTAACTTTCACTAGTCGCACGCTCAAGCCGAATGAGATCAACTACGGTATGGTCGACAAGGAAGTGTTGGCTCTACTCAGGATACTAGACATCTGCTATACTCAACTCGTGACAAGATCGATTAAGGTATTGACGCGCCACTCCACATTGGCATGGCTACTTCACTCATCTGGATTGCAAGGACGGTTAGGACGATGGGCTGCACTTCTATCAAGCTGGACCCTTGAGATCGTCAAATGTACCAGAGGAGAGGACGAGATCTTAGGTGTGATCGCGGCAAGTATTACGCCCCGCAAGGAAGTGGACTCGATCTTGATTTCGATCGCTCCCAGGAAACAACCGCGACAAGTGATCTCGATGCCACCTCCAACAGTGGAGCCAGATGAGAGATTACTAGTTGTTAGTTTTGATGGATCAGCACGTGTGAAACGAAGTGGAGGAGCATACAGTGGAATAGTGTGGAGCCTACCAGAGTGGACAGTGATCTCAGCAGCTTCAAAGTATCAGCTCGATCTTACGGTAAACGAGGCTGAGTACCATGGTCTGCTTCTGTGCCTCGATCTCCTGTCAGATATGGACAGGGGACGCCTGATTATCTGTGGAGATTCTAACTTGGTGATCAGACAAATGAAGGGTGAGATCGAGTGCAAAGCCCCGGGGTTAACGTTGTTACGGCAGCAGGCACTGGAACGTCTCCGATCTTGGCCCAACCATGAGTTCCTTCATATGAAGCGAGATTGGAACCAAAGCGCAGATAGTCTGGCGAGTGCTGCATTACGTCGCGAAAGTGGAGTGGTGATTGTCACGGAAGAGGAGCGCCAAGATCTTATGACTCTCAATAGATTGGATGAGTTGCTAATAGCTAAGGACAATGCAGCTACAGTCAAGATCGCTGCTGTCACAAGATCGCGTAAGAAATGTCGACCTCAGGTGTTACAAGAAGAGATTGTGCAAAGAATGAGGATGGAGCGTATTAGCCGAGCGCAAAATGAGGAAAAATGGATCGTCGATCTTAAGGCCTACCTGCGAGGGGACGTACAAGATCTTACTTCGACTGAAGCGAAAAGCTGTTCTAAGATCGCAGATCGCTATGAGACGGATGAGTCAGGATTATTGTTCTATTTTCCGCCGACCAAATGGTCCGACGAAGATCGCGATCTTATGGCTAAGCTTGTGGTGCCCGAAACATTGCAAAGCGATCTTATGCACCACTACCACACAAGTTTGGAAGGTGGTCACCAAGGTATTGGACGGACATACCACAAGATCAGAGCTCACTTCCACTGGCGCGGACTATATCAGAGTGTGCAACGCTACGTGGGTCAGTGCATAGATTGCGAGACGGGAAAAGGACGGCCTACGATCCATGGGGAATCACCTGGGAATTTACAAGCTACGTACCCGTTCCAGATTATCGGTATGGATCACATACCGTCACTACCAAGATCACACAAAGGAAACACTGAGCTATTGATCTGGATCGATCTATTCACTGGATATGTGATCGCGAAAGCCAGCGCATCAAGAACAGCCCAGACTGTCGCCGAGAACTATGAGGAATGTGTTTTCCGCCGGTTCGGTGCAAGCGAGGCTATCCGACATGACCGAGAACCCGGTTTTATGTCTGACTTCTTCAGATCGTTCAACAAAATCGTGGGACAGAGACAGCGAGCAACAATGGCATACCGCCCGCAAGCAAACGGTACAACCGAACGGATGGTGGGAACATTGACACGTGCAGTAAAAATGTATGTGGAGGATGTCGACCAGCGAGATTGGGATGAATATGCTGAGCGCCTCACCTTCGCACTCAATACTGCCCAAGATCGCGTCCGAGGAGATACTCCATTTTATCTGTTACATGGCTGGGACCCTCGATCTACGCTAGAAGCAATGGTACCATTAGGATCGACGAGAAGGCGAGACCGTGAACCCCGCCGATGGCGATACCAGATACAGAAGCAATATCAACAAGCACGTGAACAAGTGAATGAGAGATTACGTGTTGCGATCCAAGAAAGGTCAGATCGACACAATGAAACGGTCCGACCACATGAGATCGAAGTTGGAACTCAAGTGTGGCTGTATCTAGATCGGGTCAAGGAAGGATATGCGCGTAAGCTGGCACATATGTGGCATGGCCCTTTCCGTGTGTTGGAACTAGTGGATGATTACGCAGTACGTCTTGAGATCGCCGGTACAGAATATCGACTCTTCCCTGTGGTGCATGTCTCTAAGATCAAGCCTGTACGACAATTTCCGGACCGTCCCCAGGTGCGGTTGACAATACAAGATCAAGATCGATATGATTTTGATGAAGCGTTGCTGCCTGAGGACAGCTGGATACGAGATCTAGACGATGACGAATACGAAGTCGAAAAGATCGTAGACATGCGATCTGGGAAGCGTACGCGGTATGGACGTACGTTACGTGAATTCTTGGTACATTGGAAAGGATATGATGAACCGACATGGGTAGATGAAGCCGATCTTAATTGTGGAGCTCTACTATATGACTATCTGCGAGATCGAACGAATCGAAACCGATTCGAGGTCATGCAATCACATGAGGGGCCATAAGGAGGCGAGATCGTGAAGTGAGCTGGTCACATCACGATGAGCTAAGTGAAGGATCTATCGGACGGCGATAGATCAGGTGGATGGTGGTGAATATGATACATGTGAAACCGACTAGATGACTATAAGTCACCAGGATCGAAGGCGTTAATATCTTAAGAATGACGTATAAAAGGAAGGAAATCGCAAAGAAGAAATGGATTAATCAAGAAGATTACAGCACCGCTATGTTAGAGGCTGGCTGAGAGGAAGGTGGCACGTTGACGAACTTGTCCTGAAGACGAGGAATACGCGTCGCTGGATGATCAGCAGAAGATCGGCGATATTGTAGACGCCAAGGTTCCGCAAGATCGACGGCGGACAACGCATCCTCTAGCGACGCAGCAGACACATCCGGATACCAGATCTTGGGGTGGCGCGGCTTGGGAAAATGTAGGAAGAAGGGGTCCAACAAGATATCCAGATCGCAGTACTGTTGACACAGAGCCGGGATAAGATGTCGAAATAGAAACTGCTTCCAGGCGGCTCCAGCCCGAGGTCGACGCTGGCGACGACCTTCATGGTAGGCCGATAAGGCTGCGTCAGCAACACACATGTCTTCCGAGATCGGCAAGAAATGACTCGACTCCCAGATCGCCTGAAGATGCCTCTCCTCATACTCCAGATATTTCTCACAAAAGCCAGGAGGCATAAAATCAACCATGAAGGAGAGAGGCCCTTCGGTGGACTCCAGAGACGCCCACGGTGGGGGAGTAAGAGACATCAGGGCATCCACAGCAGGTCCCGTAACAAAATCTTCGATCTCGATCCGAGAAGGTGTTGCTGGAGAAGCCACGTCTGGAAATAGCCATTCAGAGACACCGAGCAAAAGGTGACTCAACACCTTGGTGTTCAAGGTGGAGACGCTCAGATGACTCACACGATCGACGTCCCAAGGGAAGACGTCTGCTGAGCGGAATAGACGTCTGGTGATCAAGCTGGGAATCCACTCTGATCTTGGAACTTTGGGGTATGGCGGAGTCAAGGTGGTGGCTTCGGAGGACCGTCGAATATCAGGAAGTGATTTACCCGCACTAGACTCAAGATCACTGCCATCGGGAGCGGAATTAGGGCTACCCATGGACGGATCGATCTCCGGAGACTGTTCGGATGGGTCGTCGGAAGGAATATCACTTCCCTCGCCACCCAAGTCGATAGGGTGACCGGCAGTCCCTGAAGTATCCTGATCTCCCCCAGACGACTTGGATCGACGGAGGTCCGAACGAGATTTAGCCAAAGCTGCCAATACCTCAGGATCGTCCGCATCATCCTGCTCAGGAGAACCATCTTCTTGCTCGATCTCGGACTCTTGGGGAAGATCAGGAGACCCGCCTTCCTGCTCAGGAGAGCCGCTTTCTTGCTCGATCTCAGACTCCTGAGGAAGATCGGGGAGTTCAGGTTCAGGAGCGTCCGGATCGGGACCCTCGGAGTCAGGAAGGTCGTCAGGGGATTTGGAGGATGAGAGGTTGAGCCGACGAGTCTTGCGAGATCGAGGTGGGGATGATTCCGACCCAGATCGAGGACGCGTCAGGCTTGCTGGGGTTGGAAGAGCGACATCTTGGTTGAGGGAACGTGCCACAGCCCAAAATCGACTATAAGAGTCCGTGTAATGAGCTGAGAGAGCAGCATGCTCCACCCGTAAAGCAGCAAGCTCCCGCTTCTGGCTCGCGAATTGGTGATCCACTTGGGTATGAGCAGTCTGAAGATCGGCGACCTGTTGCTCTAAACGGGAGATGTTAGCCCTCATAGAGTCAACATGATTCCCACGAGCGCGAAGTTCAGCCCGAGCCTTATCCAGACGCTCAGATGAAGACGCAACCTTCGCCACCGCTTGATCTCGCTCGGATTGAGCCTCATGACAGCTTGCGCGGAATTGATCCCGCTCCTCTTGGAGCCGAGCGATACGTCGATCTTGTGCGCTGATTTGACGCTGGAGTTGGAGAGCAGCCGCTTCCAGTGACGCCTCCGACCGCTCCAACGCTTGACACCGCTGCTGGGCCTTGGATAAATCTTGATCTCGATCCTTCAGACGCTGACGGACCTCTAGCAGCGATTGATCTTGGGTCTGATCACGCTGACGAGCGGCAATCAGCTCCTGATCTTGGTTAAACAAAAGTCGGGCGAGCGCAGTGGGAGGCGGGGAACCAAGATCGGGATGACTGGTTAGAGCAGCCAATTGAGCTTGGAGGTTCTGGACCTGGCGCTTCAAAGTGTCAATCTCGTCTTCCAAACACAAGATCGTACTCTTGGAGGTGGCTTGCAGCTCATCGTACGCTTCCCGAAGCTTAGACACCCTGTCTAGCTTCTCTTCCAGTTCTTCAACCGTGGACTTGCTCTCCACCAGCTCTGCGTTGGAATCCTCCAGTGCTTCGATCAACGCATCATACCGTTCTTGACAGAACTTAGCGAACGGCATGGCCTGAGATCGGAGGTGACTCAATTTGCGATGCAGATCGCCCATATGACGAAGAGAGTCCACGTGAGCGTGTTGAAGATCCTCATGGTCATCCTGCAATTGGCGGAAGATCGACTCACGACTGATGATGTCTTCCACACCTCGTAGAGAAGCTTGAACGTCTTGGAGCGACGCTCGAACGGCATGTAGATCCACATAAGATCGGTGAACATGGACCGTCGGCGCAGAATGCAACCGGTGACATTCCGGACACGAAGAATGAGGGTGAGGTGGTGAGCCGGAAGACGAGTCAGGATCGACGGAGGCGGCGGCCACCGCGAGCAGGCCCAATTGGCCCGGTGGCGTAGTCGATCTTGGAGTGGACGGAAGATTGGAGGTTTGATCTTGTACCATGGAAGACGATGGGCAGGAAGGAGATGCGATGCGGCGAGTGAAAGCAGTTGTGCTGCTACCACTCGCGCAGGGGACGGTTGTGGCGAAGCAGATAAGAAGTTTTCCGATCTCGATCTCGTCCCGTCAATCAAGATCAAGAGCAATCCCTCTCTACGGTGATCCTCGGTATAGTGACCTTCACTATAGTGACCAAGTGAATGCGTGCGCTATTATCCCTGCCCAAGACGATTGTACCCACGCGATATCGATCCTGACAGGTAAATATCGATCTTAGCTTTATTATGGGTTTTAAGAAGCCAGTGCGGTATGGATAGCCACAGATGGGAAGCATAGGATATCAACCATTAATTCAGAGTTGTTTTTACCTTCTACTACACAAGTCTTCCTTCTTCCTCGCTATTCCGGGTAGGGATATACAAGATTGGCCCTCCCGACGTCACGCAGGATCAAGATCGACACTAAGTGGAACCCCTACGCCCAGATTGCTTGGCTGGACGTTCGTCAACCCTCAAATCTCAAGACCCCGCTATAGGAAGCGGCAAGCACGTATTGGAACCATTGGATAAAGGTCACACACCGACTACAAGACCCCCCGAGCTAAGATCGACACTGGTTGAGGCAAGATCGATCGAGTACAACCAAGATCGAAGCTCAATAACTACGCGGCGCAGCGAGTAGAAGTATCCCCGCTGCTGCCACCTTTCCCGCTGTCCTGTCAGACAGCAAGATCGACAACAAGCGCATCTAATCGAGATCACCCGAGGAGCGATCTAGTCCCACCGACGGGTACACAAGGTGAGATCAAGTAACTTCACGGAAGATCGGAGTACCCCCTCCGTTAGTCGGCAGTTCGGGCGCCGTGTGCAAGAGGACCTCTGCGATCTTGCGATTTCGCAGAACCACTTCGCCACATCACGTCGGGTCCAATCACGTCCAATCGGACCTTTCCCGGATATTCCACTGCCAAATCTTTCAAATCCACTTCACCACAGCCGCCTCCTGGTCGCTAGTATTTGCACAACAACTTCACTGCGTCCATTCTCCAAATCACCTCGCCAAGCACAAGTCTCCCCACTTCTTCAGCCAACTATGTCGGATCACGGCCACGATGGATCACAACATGGATCCGGCCGCCCTGATCCCCTTTCGCCCCGATCAGAGATCAGTGGGCCTACTGGAGGCACACTCGAGGATCTCCGTCAATCTGTGGCCGCTTTACGCCGCCGGGTGTTGCGCCTGAGCGACGGTCTACGGCAGGCTACCCGTCAGGCAGACGAGGCCGCGGATCGAAATCGTGAGCATGTCTGCTTGCTCGAGTCACTCGAGATGGTGTGCGCCACTCAGGGTCGAGAGATCGGGCGCTATCGGGCTGAGGTTCACCGTCTCCGAGAGGAGCGTGATACCCTCCAATCTTCTTTGAAGTCCGATCGCATTATCGGCGTGGAGCTGCGCCCGAGATCTCGACCTTGGAAGCTCAGATCGTTGATCTCAACCGGGACCTTGATCGTCGGTCGGACGAGATCCGTCATCTGCAAACACATATCGACGATCTGGCCCAAGATCGTGGCCATCTGGAATCCACCATCCAGCATCTCGCATCCGAGATGGTGCAAGCTGGTAGTTAGATCCTAGATCTCCAGCAGGCCAACCGGGATCTCGATCGAAGCCGAGAGGATGCCGAATCCACACTGTCTGCGACGGAGGAGAGTCAGCGCCGGACCCGGTCTGAACTGGATCGGGTTAAGGCTGAACTACTCCTGTCTCGACCCGGCCATGCTGATCGTGGATCCTCGGAATCCGATCTACTGTCCCAGCAAACGGATCCTCAACCGAACGGTCCTACTCAGGCTGATCTGGACCGGATCATCCGGGATCGTGACATTCTACAAGGTCAGATCCATACGCGTGATGCGGAGATCCTATCTGCACAACGGACTTTGAGGCAATTACTGTCCAACTTCGCAATTCGCGCCGTTTGGCACAAGTGGATCAAGGGACACCTCCAGCGCCTCCTCCGGAAGAGGATCTTTCTTAAATCTGTGCGAAGTCCCCCGAGTGGGTCCGATTATTAGAGAAGGGGTGTCCCAGTACGCCTAGTGCGGAAGCAGCGCCGCGCCTGTGCGATTGCCACAAAGATGTAACAACTACGCTGCAGCACATGGGACCCGGTGACCCTCACGTGTATTCAAGACCAACACCAAGGCGTGGAGGGCCTGGCGACCCTCCACGATCAAAGATCTCGTTGACAAAGGCACAGAGGACCTGGTAATCCTCTTGTGTTCAAGTTTTCCTACCAAGGCATGAGGAGTCCTCACTGAGGACACTGTGCACCCTCACGTTCAGTTCTAGCTCCGTGGTGGTCAAAGAACTTCTATCCCTTCGCTCTGTCGCGGCGACCGCTGAGGCGGTGTCGTTCGGCGGCAGTGAACGGGGTGGAGATTATGGATTTGCTGCGCTTGTCTCCGGCTTCTTTTTGCCCCCAGCTTTGCTCTTGGCTGGAATGGATCAGTTCTGCGCTGCGACGTCTTCTCCAAGTTCGACAAGAGAGCCAAGTTTTGTCAGCTTTGGCAATCGGAAGGTGTCAGGACCCTTCAAGTCTCGTTCTAGACCGGGTAATATGTGGCGAAGTGGGTGAACACTTGACCGCCCAAAGTATAGCGCGCCCGAAGAGTGGGGGTGGTCCTTAGAGAAGAACCGACTTTTCGGGTAGTACAGGTCCTGGATCAAGTACTAGACTCGATCCAGGTTGGTGTGTGACCTTGTGCAATCCCTATAGGTGTCGATTAATTCGGCGGACCGGGTTTCACCGGGTATTTGTATTCCTAAGATAGACACACAGAAAATGTAAGAACTTCCAGGTTGTACGTATCCTGGGGGTCCTGAATGTGGGTTGAGAGATCACGAGTAAAGACCTTCTTCCCAAAAGATAACCTAAAATAATACAGAGTTTGAATATACAATATGCAGCCTATCAGTTAGTTAGCACGCCCGAATACAGGTAGATTTCGGGATGCCCTACGCGCACCACCCTCGAAATGCTCGAGGGAAACAATAAAATGTCTTTCCTAAACACACAGTAATCAACAGTCAAATCCTAGGGGTGATCACTACCAAACCTCCTAAGATCGCAGGGAAATGAATATGAAATGCAAGGGGCACTCGGAGTGTCCACTAGCAACTTAGCAAATAAAATAACTGGATCACTCCGAGTGTTCAAGCCCACTGGTCCCCAAGTTAATTCGACTTGAACGTGTTGAGAGTTTTCGCGTAGTTAGCGCGGCCTTGGTCGTCCTCACTCTGGGGCCCTCCTAATGTGAGCGGTCCTCCAGGTAGTCCTTCCTTGACGAGATGTGTTAAAAAGTACGGCGACCTCCCTAGGTTGCCTGTGCGACGAAGGTACTTAGGCTTCCCAATATGAAGCGAACTCGAAGACACTTGTGCTTCTCAACGCAAAACAAACTCTGTTTAAAATTATCTTCTACCTCTTTGGCATTCTAAATTCTTCTTCAATCTCGGTAGTCTTGGTACTTTTTTGGCGGTCTTCCTTTACTTCGTGAGGTCACACTCGGGTAGACTTGGTCTCATTATACTTGGAATGTCACGTCGAACTTGGATCTGCATACACTCATCAAAGATGTCTCGGCTTTTCTGAGATCAGCAGCACTGGTCTTGTTCTTGCACGGTGTAATCATCTGATTGCGATACTCTTGGGTCGTACTGTCTTGACTCCGCTTGAATGTCAGTAAACTGACTTCCAGACTGAACTTATCTTCAGCAACTTGAGCTTCGATCTTGTTCCTCGACAGTCGCGTGGTCATTCAGGATGTACATTCGGGGTACATGGCATAACTTCGGATGGAGTCTTCATATCCGGTAGGCGATCGAACTTTCAGGATGAGGGAGACAGTCTTGGGGTTTACATGTATAGGTAGGGTCGTAATTGTGGAAACCTTGGAGTTTCAGGGTGTTCTTGGGTGATGTTCGGCTCCGTCAAGGTAGGCTGCTCCTCGGGATACGTTCTCCGAGGGCACTTGCTTCCTTCTCGTGGATACCTGCCGTCAAGGAGTCGGCGGTCGGACTGAGCGTCGGTATTGCATCCTGAATGTGGTACCCATTCAGGGCATACGCTTCCAACCTGTGAGCCTCTCCGTAACCGAACATCTGCATCCCCAAAGTCCAAACCATCAAGTCGCCCAGGAATCCCATTCAATACCCATCTCGAAAACCATCATTTCTTGTCCGAATCAGTGTGCGGGTTGTCCCGGCTGGGCAGCTGCGGGTGTGCCTAGAAAATTCAGAGGCACATCGTCACAACCGCCCCTCGGATACACGGTCTTTCACTGAGGAAATTACCATCGAAGTGACAGAACATGAGCCGACCAAACGAACGCAGCTATCCCGGGCGACCAGACATTCCGAATTGCAAAACCGTTAGGCGATTACCCCAGATCGGGTCTTTTCTGCGCCCCGTCTACTATCCAACTGTCGTACCCAATTCAGAGTGGCAACCAAGATTCCACTCACAACGAGAACTTCCAACGATCAAGCAACTGATGAGCGAGACACCAAGCAACTCCGGAGACCGGGCACCAACTAGCGGTTCGCCTCCCTCAGCGTCAGCGCCACTCCCTAGCGCCCAGCCCGAAACGGTGGGTGCTCAGGATGCAGGCCCTACTGAGAGCGACCGCGGTGCAACTTCCGGCTCTGGCTTGGAGTCCTCGGCTGACAAGCGCGGTGAGACGGCTCAAGAGACTTCACAGGAGGCAGTGGAAACACCACAAGTCCCGGAACACAAGCAGGCAAAGGCGCCGAAGAGCCGAAGCTCTAGCGCGGCAAAATCCACGGGCAAACGAAGTAGGAGCGGCTCCAAGGAACGCTCCGGCAGCAAAAAGAAGCGAAGTTCGAGCAAGGATCGCTCGGGTTCAAGCACGGCGACTGCTTCCGACGGCAGCTCGCCTCCAGGCGTGGCTCCGACGTCCACGGGTGCTCCACCAGCAGTGGACAAGGCTCAAGACTTAATCCAGCGCGCACTCCGGCCATTGCTGGCCAAAGTCTTCGAGAAGGATGATATGGACAAGCTGGATGCTCTGGCAGATGCCGCAGTCAAGGCACGCCCTTCTCTTGGGGGTCAAGTCCCTCCAACATGAGTTGCTGCGCCTCCCTCTCATCTTCCAGTCCGAACACGATGTTCGTGGGAGTTCCAGCGACAACTGTGGATCTGTCCAACGGGAGTCTTCTCCGTGGTGGCTATGGTGGAGTCGAGTGCCTCCTGGGGGTGGAATCGCTTTCGGAAGAGGACGTACAGTTCCTCGCCAAGCTATTGAGTCCGGATGTCGACATCCGTCGCGAAATACTGACTCCTCTAGCGGATACGTTGGAACCTGACTCCTATGAATTCCTCTTGGCACTGAAGAGCATCTCGACCAAGCGGGAAACGGCTTCTCTTCTGCGTCACTATGGCGCTCAAGATCTGGCTCGGAAAGTCTTCGGGATGACGACTCTCATGAAACGTCTCCTGGACAAGTATCGCACTTTGGAGGCTTCTACCCAGCGTTCGAGCTCTCAAGCAACTCGGCGTGCTTTGAAGGATTTCGAGGAGGTCCGCCAAGTTCGTGCGGACTACTCGCTACTCCAGAAGTATTGGCACCAAGAGGCTGAGCTCGCCAAGGGTTATATCATCTCCGAGTTGGAAAAGCACAGTCGCGATTACAAACGCGAGGCTCAGGAACATGAGCGTCAAGAACGTGCACTCCAAGCGCGCATCACGCGTCTGGAAAGTGACAATGACGAACTGCAGAAAGTCATCCACGATCTGGAGAATCGCTTGAAGGCGTCAACCTTGGATCCACCCAAGCTAATGAATTTCCTCCATCGTCATGACACTCGGGTAGATGGCAACTGGCCTCGCCTGAAAGCACTTCTAGAAAAATTCCGTGATCACCAGGATCCTCCTGAGGCCTGGAAGACTCAAATTTTCGTCAACACTTTGGATGATCCCACCTTACGGCCTGAACCGTACGTGTTCGCGGATGAGAACGACGACTCTGAGGAGAAACAAGATCCTGGAGACTCGAGACCTCGTTTGGGCTCGAAAGATGATCCCGTTGACTTTTCTGAGGATCCTCCAAGTCCACTGTCGTCGTCACTTTTCGAGAACACCAAGTCTTCAGGTCATTCAGCGGGTGCCTCTGATCTTCAGAACGTTCAGTGGCGCCCCACGTCCTACACCCCAATGGTGAACCAGCTCTGGACACGGTCGCTTCGCCACTCCTGGACGTGAGTGCGGTGTGTGCATCTCTGGATGGTCCCATAGTTTGGGACAAACTACGCACAGACGTCCAAGTTCTCATGCGTTCTGGTTTAACACTGGATCAGGCGGAAGACTTAATTCAGAGTGGTCAAGCGATACATTCCCGGATACCCTCTAGGATGCTTTCCGTGATGTTGTCTCGGATGATGTACTGGAAACGCTTGGATGACACTCCCTGGACTAAGTTTGTCCCGAGCTGGTGTTATAAGAACGCTGAATCTCGTCTGGAAGCGGACTTGGAAACGGGAAACATCCCTTCTCGTTGGCCACCATTGTCCAAGCAAGTTCACATGGACGACGAAGAGATCCACAAAGCTCTCTTCGAAAGTGACGGAGATGACAATGAGGATGACTCTCGTGACGCACCCTTCACTCCAAAGAAAGTAAATCCTGTTTCGCCACGCCGTACTACACCTCCTAGGGAGGCCAAGCGTCGCTCGAGTGTGGACACGTCTGCTTCAGAGCCAGATGCAAGTGCTGAGCTCAGAGACAACGAAGATTCGTCTTCCAAAGTCGCAGCGGCTTCGTCTTCCCGAAAGTCACGTCCAGCACAAGAGCGTAAGCAGTCACAGCTCGCTCGGAAGGATTACAAGGAACTTCTCCCAATGGAACGTCGACTGATTGAGACTCCTCGCCCTGGAGTGAATTCGTGGAGACACTATGGCATCTTAGTGAAGTTCGCCCCTGGGACTACGAACGCTTTGGAGCAATCGTATGGATTTCCGGACTATGCCCCGAATCTCTCCAAGCCTGCTGAGGCTGAGCAGAATCGACTCCGTTGGAAGCCTGCCGACTTCATGGTGTTCTGGGAGACAAAGCCCTGGGACAAATGTTTCAGGAGCGCTCGAAGTATCTCGCTCTGCACACTCGGACGCAACTCTCGAAGGTCTCACGTGACGCTCTGGATGAGATTGTGGAGTTCATGTCGGATCACCGTCGTGCTTTCTGGTGGATCGGTCATTGGATCTTCATAGATCAGAACTTGGATGACTACTCCAGCAATCTCGCTAAGGAGCGGAAAACCGAGTGCGACCAAGTCAAGAAGTCGTACAAGCGACTGGTCAACAAGTGGGTGGACAAAGGAATGAGGGAGTCGCTCCTGGAAGAACCTGGAGTGTGGACTTATCCCTCGAAGTGTTGTCACTGGATCCTTATGGACCCATCCTACAAGACCATCACTGGAACTCCTCACTCTTTGGAAGAACAGGCAAAGCTTCTGATCAGCGAGAACCCAGCCGCGTGCAATGGAACACGTGTCAGTCCGACGCGGATCGCGTCAAGGACCTTCCTCAAGCGACTCGCGACAAGTTACTCCCAGTGGAGCACCGCAAGCGTCACCTGGTCACGTTGGCTGATTTCGACTGATTTTCAAGGTCGCCACAACGCTCCCAACCCGAGTCGTCTGCATGTTGCATCTTAACACCACAGCTAATCCATTTCGAAACGTAACTTCTTGTTTGCTTTCTTTCATCATCATCATCATAGTCAATTCACACTTCATAGTTTCAGGAACCAAAATCCACATTCAGGTATCATTTCATCATAGCATCCCGAAATTCATCTTCACTTCATCAACAGTTTCAAAACAATTCTTTCACTTCACACGGCGTCGATCTGGGTCGTTCTGATTGCGTTCTCGTAGGGTGCCTAAGCCCGCGGGTGATCATCTCCAGCTTGCATAGCTTGGAACCTCGCCTTGGCCCTCGCTCCCTTGTTGAACTCGTACAGTAACGCCCCACAACTCAGCTGAGACACTGGGATCCACTCAGGATCGGCATAGCCCTTCCACTTGACAAGATATTCTCGGGATCGCTTGGACGTTCGGGTTCGTTTCACCCATCGCACATCCTGAATGCTCTCCACTTCGTACTCGTCGTTCGCATTATCTGGCTCCCAACTGTCTTCAGGTAGTAATGCCGCATCAAAATCATCATCGTCTTCAACTTCGACTTCAACTTTGGGCCTTCTAGGGAAGATGGCCCTTGGCTTAAGTCGGCTGATGTGTACCCAAGGGTTCACTCGATATCCCGAGTCTTCAACCTTCAGCTTTACTCGGAAGTCATCTCGAACATCTTCAATCCGGAACGGTCCGTGCCACAAGTGTGCCAATTTCCGGCTCAATCCAGGTTGCACCTTTGGAATATACAACCAAACAGCATCTCCCTTCTCGAAACCAGCTTTTAGGCGGTCAGATAACTCACGCCACTTCCTAGTCTGTTCTTCGGAACGCGCACGTTTTGCCTTTCGCTGAAGTTCCTCTGCACACGCAAGTGCGTAGCTGTAGTCTCTCTGGAACTTCCGCCGCCACTCGTAAGCCGTTCGCTCGGGGAGAGTTGAAGGTCTGGGTCCCAGCATAGCGGACACAGTTCCTTGGGCATCCCATCCGTGTACGAGGTAGAACGGTGTGTCCAGGCGGGTTGCATCGAATGATGTGTTCAGGGCGAACATCAGCCTCTCGGCGTGTTCATCCCAATCTGACTGATCTGCCTCCGCAACATACGCCTTGACACTCCGAATGACTGTCTGCACCGAACGTTCTTGCTGACCATTCGCCTGGGGTCGATATGCGAGAGTCGCTCTCTGCTTGCTCCCTATGAGATCTCGGAATCTTGCAAAGACCTCGCTCATAAAGCGAGGATCTTGATCATGCCGAATCACGAGGAAGCTCCGAATCTCCGAAAGACGGATTCTTCATATGCTTCAGCGACATCTTGAGCCGTTGTCGACGCCATTGGTTTGCACATCACATATCCGGAGAACATGTCTTGGAATAGCAACAGAAACGTATTCCCTCGGACTGACTCTGGTAAATGAGTCACGAAATCCATAGAGACGGCCTCGAAAGGTCGTGTAGGCTCAATGTTGCCTGGTGAAGGACCGGCATTCGGGGGTGACCCCTTGCCGCTAGCACAATCCACGCATTCCTTCACAAATCGTTCCACGTCAGCATACATCCCGGGCCAGTAGAACTCCGAGCGCAGTCTCTCGTGAGTACGGGTGATCCCTTGATGTCCTCCCTGAAAGTCTTCATGCGCATAATGGAGCATGTCTTCTCGGAGTGATTCCGGGACCACTAGCCTGAGCTCGTCTTCGGCGTCGCGCGGTCGGCCTCGGGTTGACCGTGCAAGTCGGTATAATACTCCTCGAACATCCAAAGCGAACAAATCTGCCACCTTCGCGATCTTCTTGAGACGCTTTGGTGAGAAACGTTCTAGATCGTCTTTCAGGAAGGCGATGATATCTGAGAGATACTGGTCTCCTTCCTGATGCACCTTGATCCGTCTCCATCGTTCAGCTTGGTACTCAAGGGGTCCCATGGGTGAAGCGGACTCTCTCTCCCTCGTGCGAGCTCTGGATCGGGTAAACGCCGCCAGTACTCGAGCAGCTGAGGGAAGGGGCTCACACTCAGGACCGCAAAGGGTGACGTCTCCTGAGACTCCCATGGTTACGACATTTCGGCTGTCTTTGGCATTTCCGAATGCGACTGCATTTCTTCATCAGACGTCTTCATAAGCTGCTCTTGAATTCTCGACACAACTTCCAGGTGTTCTCTTTCGGCATCTTCCTCAACCACCCAGGATTTACCCAGTGCTAGTGTTTTGGAGGTCAAATAGTCAGCAGCCTGGTTGAATTCTCTTTTAACGTGAACCAGGCGCACACTGTTGAACCTCTTCTTCAACACCTCACATTCAGCTAATCTCCTTTGAAGGTGGGTTGATTGCAATTGATCAAACCTTGGACTTGTGTATGACGATTCTCGAATCTCCCACGACCACTAGATCCTGGATTCCTCGATCGCGAGCCATAGCTAAGCCGCGTAACAGTCCGAAATATTCCGCATCGTTCACCGTAACGCCATCCAGAAGTAACCTCGGGCGTCCAGAACCTTCCACTCGGGAAGTTGCCACAGTACACAACCACAGCTGCCAATCCTCGTCGACGTCTTCTTCGCAGCTCCATCGAAACTCAGGACCACTCCAGTGTAGTCTGCTTCAAGCATCTCGATACTGATCACGGGGGTGCCTTGACACGCCCCTTGGTCGGAATGAGCGATTCCGCAATTTTGTCCAGGTGCTCTCGGTGTGATACCTGCACCAGGATGGCAGCAAGTCCATCTTCATCTCGCTGGACCTTTCGGATCTCGAGGTCATACTGCGACAAGGCAACACCCCAAGGAACCAAGTGTCCATCGGCAGTCTTAGACTTGATTACCCACTTCAGCACTGAGTGTCTGGTATAAACCACGAGGGGACATCCTTCGATCAGATCTTGAATACATGGAGAACTCGAATCACCGCTAATACTTCTTCTCGGCAATGTGATAGCGAAGTTCCGCGTCGTTCAGGACACGCCCCGTGAACCGAACTGGTTGGATGATACCAT
>VOQZ01001385.1:0-45277 GCA_008079305.1 Phytophthora palmivora | reverse complement strand
TGGTCACACTTGCTAGACGGTCTCGCAGCACACGAACGCAGCACTTTGTGGTAACAGCATCAACAGTCCATATAGGCTCTTAACCAGGTCTGTGTGATAGTCCTCCTGTATCTCGAGTAGCTGTAGCCGCATGTGGATGAAGATCGGCGATTCCAACAGCTGCACGAGCTTGTCAATCTGCATCAGAAAACCGACGGACGCGTCAATGTCTGCAAACTTGCTGATGAGCGCTGCAGACACCGAGTACGACTGGGCCAATAAACAGAGACTAAAAGCGGCAATGGGGTTGTGGCACCACGAGCGGAAGAGTGCCGTGAATACTTGAACATCATCCTCTGATGCACGTGGCTGGAAACTGCGCCGTAAAATGTCGCGAAGATGTTCCAATTCGTTTGCTGTCAGCAAAATGAGGTTCAATGTTTGGACCATCACGGCAGCAAACTCACTGTCGGCTTGGCTATCCAGATATACAGCTTCAGTGCCCAGCACCTTTGCAAAATGAGGTAAATGTTCTTAGAATCCAAAAGCACGCACAATTTGCGCACGATCATGCTGCCTCGCATTTCGAGCAAGCGTCGATCTTGCGCAAACAGCAACAGTATCGCATTGAGCACCTTTTCAAACTCAACTTTGTTGAGCGAAATCCGAGCGAGAACTTCCAAATCCAGCAACACTACACTGTCGGAGATATCCGACAGTGTCCTCAGCAAAGCTGGTAGCAACTGACCAATATGCGCGGAAAGTTGGTTCGGATATTTCTCAAGCAGCATCGAAATCCAGCGCAATGCCGCCATTCGGGTAGGAACATGATCACTACTCAACTCCAATGTGAGTTTCTGCATAAGTGGCAGTAATTCCACATCTTCTGTCGTAGATTTCACGAGCTGCAACAAGCATCGTCGTTCGCGCGCTCCGCCACCACCTGACGGATTTCATGCTCAGCATCCGAAATACAGTGCATGATAGCTGCCAGCAAGTCAGCATAAAACTCCACGAGCTTCTCACGACCAAGGTTGACGAACTCTTGCACCCAACTCACAGCAGTCAGTCGGTGAAAACGTTCCTTGCTGTTGCATTGTCCCACAAGGATATCCACCATTCGCCCAAACTCGACATCCTCCGTTTGCTTGATTTCTCTCAAAAACTCTGCCAACGCACTATCCGCTGCCTGTCGAATCTCCCTATTCCCATCACTCAGCATATTGAACAGTCCATCCAAGAACTCTGGCAGCCAGTCCAACATGTCAATGTCCGGCACGGAATCCAAGACTGTAATCCATCCCACCAGAAGCTGGCGAATGTACGGGTTCGTCATCCTAATGTACTTGTGCAGTAACGGAATGAACATATCCACGTCAAAGTATTCACTCTCCGTCACAATATCCTTGACCAATCGATCGAGCAAATTGGCTCCATTCTTGACATCCACATCCACATCTGCAAACAACTTGCATAGTCCATCAAAGATCTGATTAAAGTACTGGAGAATATGTCCTCTTGCCACTTTGGCAATGTTGTACAATGACTCGCACGCATAGTAGCGTACTCTGCTCTCAGGGTCATCAAAACAGTGCAACACTGGAGGCAACAACTTATCTAGATACAAATGAGCGTCGTGCATGAGCCCAATAGCTGTAGCTGCCAAGCCAATCAACCCTCCTTTACGATGGTTGGCATTGGAAGAGCAGGCAAAGTCGTTGCCTAATAGTTCGATGATTGCAGGGATCCGTTGGCGACTGGGATTGGCCAAAGGAGCGTCGACGCTGTCCGTCTCGGTAGAATCTGGCGAGTCTTGAGTGAGTTGCAGCTGGTGTTGCTGGTGGAATTCAATGGACGCAGCGTTCTCTTGCAGTTGCTTGATGAGGTTCTCGAGCTCCATGGCGGCTCCTTTGCGTTTGTCATAAGAGCGGTCGCCTAAGTTGCGCATGAGGTTCGGGACATCGGGAGCTGCACAGAGAAGCCGCTGGCGTCGGGGGAGTCACTACCGCCTAGACCAAAGGGCATCGCAGCGGCTGCAGCTGCCGCAGCTTGCGTTAAAGCCGACTGCGGCAGCATGGGCGAAGGATCCGTCGAGGAGCTCATGGCTGATTTTGGAAATGGCTTCAAGAAGAAGATGGTGTGGAAGACACGAGATGGAGTGGGACACGTAACGGCAAGTTGAACATGACATGGCTACATTTGAGAGTATGGTGGAATTGGTAAATGGGAGCGCTGAGTTCATTCTTGATGCAACAGTCTTGAAACCCCTTGAAGGATACCAATCGTACTATCATACCATGAAGGATTGTACGTTGTTTTAGAGTATCGTGAGAATCTCTTTTGCAGTTTTATCTCCAAACCAGACCATCTGTGACGAATCGGGAGGCCATCCCTCTTAGTCTTGTCGCTTTGAATACCGCTACAATAGAACATGCAGCAACATCGCTGGGTGAAGTCGAAACGAAATTTCAGCCCACCGACCATCAGATACATGCTGGTCTGTGTACATGGCAACCACAGTATCAGCAACATTGTTGATGTCACTGTCCCGTTGAACGTCATCTTGCTTGGTATTTCGAGACGGAAATGAAGTGTGGTAGCACTTCTGCCAAGACACTAAGTGCTCATGCAATTGATTTTCAATTTCCACGGATGATGTCATGGGGAGATACACCACTTGCTGTCTCTTGGTGTCACCATAGGTATCTAGTTACGTCAACCGTACATTCTTTCGTGTTAACATTTGTGGAGCGGCTATACTATCCCTGTCGATGCCAATCATGAACATCGGGTGCGAGAGGTTTTCCCTGCTCGTAGTAAGTTTCACTTGCGGCAGCAATGGGGCCCCCACCGTAACACAGGCCGTCGTCACGGTAGAGCACAAGAGCCTGCTCGGGCGTGACACCACGCTGTGGATGGTCAAAGTCTACTCTCAAGTAGCTGGTTTTCTGTAGCTGCATCCCTTCTTCATCATTTTCGTCTGCGAGCGGCTCTGGCTGCCAGTCGTGAAGTTTGCTAGCACTTGCACGAGCCTCGCGGTTTGATACCAGCGAGATTGTACATTCGTCCAGGTCTTGGCGATAACGAACTCTGTAGAAGCAGCGCATTCTGCCAGTGTCACGAAGCTCTTGGGGTAAGTCTCTTGCCATCCAGTTGAACTGTGCTGCTGAGCAAAGAGTGCATCCGAATAGAGTGCCGGGCTTCGCGTGCCCTCAGCGACGATCACAGAGTGGTCTGACTTGTGCTTGCCCACGACAAACCACTTAGCGCTCATCCCTTGAAGTCGAGCGCCTTGACCCACTGTGTACGCTGTGAAGCCGTGATGAGGGTGCATTTTCTGCCCATCCACCGTATAGAAGTATCCTTCTTGACGTTGAATATACTGGTGAATGAAGTCCGCAAAGTTGCGCTTACCAATGAAGCAGATGCCTACTGAATCCTTTTTTGTCGCGGTGCACAGACCCTCACTCGTCGCAATACGTCGCACTTCCGTCTTGCACATACCTCCGAGTGGGAACAGCACGTTAGTGAACGCTCGTCCATCCACGTTCGACAAGAAGTAGCTTTGATCCTTTGTGTCATCTTCCGCCGCACAAAGGTTCGGTGGTCCACCCTCCTCCGCAGGTCGTAATGCGGCATAATGCCCAGTTGCCACATAGTCCGCACCGATTGTTTTCGCATACTCCGTGAAAGCTTTAAACTTGATTTCCCGATTGCATAGAATATCTGGATTCGGGGTCAAACCTTCTTCATATCCCTCTAGACACGGCGCGAATACCTGATTCCAGTACGACTGTACCAAGTTCACCTAGAATCACCACATGCACCATCATTTAGCACCAATGCCAGACTTATCAAGCAGTTAATCACGTACCATCTGAGCCTCAATACCAAGCTGCTCACAGACCTTCTGCACGTCTAAATACTCCGAGTCCACAGGACATGCTGACTCTCCTTCTTCATCGCTTGGATCCCAATTCTTCATATAAACACCAGTGACTTGATAACCCTGGCGTTTGAGCAGTAGAGCAGCTACTGAAGAGTCCACACCGCCAGACATTCCCACTACCACGTGCTTTTTGCTATTTTCTGAGCCAATGGAGACTTCAGAAGCTGTTGCAATACTATATACACATCTTGATGACTTATACAGACAGTTAGAAGTGTTGACAAGCGCCTGAGAGCGTCGATATAGCGCTGAAGAGACTGCATTTGACCATGTGCGGCGCAGCATTGTTATCGAATGAATTGATTGGCGAGTGTACACCATTGACACATCATTTAAGACTGTAGGTTGGGTCCTAGAATGTAGATTTGAGACGATCAGCGAAATGTAGCCATTTTGACATTACCATGGGTGGAGTGCAATGAGACGAGAGCCTAATGCTGAAAAATGGTGTGTGGAAAAGTCTTCAGCAACACGTGCTTCCACGTCGTCTTTTTGCCAGTGGTCTGCGGGAAGCAAGCGATTTTTGTAGCGATGTAGCTGTTCTTGGACGTACGTGCGGTTCATCGATGTGTCTGGGATAAAACCAGTGTAGATGACCTCGCGCGGAATGGTACCGACGTGTTTGTAGCTGTTGGCGTGTGGGATCCGCCAGTCGAAGAAGATGACACTCCCTGCTTCGCAACCGATGGGCTGGTAACGGTCAATCAGTGCTCGGTCCTCTTGCATTCGCAGCGGTGAGAAATCACCGAGACAAACTTGCGGACGGCGCACGGGGGCTGTCAACGGGGCTTCAGTCATGGCGTCAGGCTGATGCTCAGCTACATAATCTGCAAATTCCTTGTGGAAACCTGGCACACATTCGAACCCGCCTGTGTTGGGCTCTGTGTTGCTGGTGAGCACCGTGATACACTGAATAGGTCTCCAACGCGGAGTGTCTTTGCCTGAGTCAAACATCTTGGTCGGACAGCAATCCCAGTGTGGCGTCAACGACCGCTGCATCGGGCGTGACTTTTTCTTTGCAAACTTCTTGGAGATCAAATCCGGTACACGATAGCATACGCGGTTAATGTACATGTATCCTCGTTTTCCGTCAAAGTCTCCGAATGGATGTTGAAAATCTGGATGATTGTGCGCGTAGGTTGCCTCCCACAAGTCAGTCATAGCTGCGAAAACCTTCTCGTGCTCTGCCACCTTGAGTCTCCACGACGGATAGAACAAGTCCAAGATGCCACCTGCACCGCCAGTACTCGACAACTTTTTTAGGTTATCACCAGTTTTCTCCAAGTTCTCATGATCCTACATATTTAGTACAATTACAACACCGTCAGAAATTCACGGTGACCACATAGTCTGCGCAATTGCAGCAGTAACGCACCACTCCGTACTTGGCCAGCTCCTCGTGGAGTCCTCGACGTGCTTCTTCCACTTCCTCCGATGTTAGGACATTGGGCACAACCAATACACCCATCTCCATGAACGTCTGGACCTGCTCCTCTGTCAAATAGCGCTCAATCACCGTCGGAACAGCATCGTCACCAGCGATTCCCTGTTCTGCAGGTGGCGTCATGGCCACAGACTGTTGTGCAGTCATTGCTCCCGATTCCTAGACTATTGACCAATGATCATGCATTTTAAGTTTAGGGTCGATCCTATAGCATTGAAATTTTCATTTTCCAGCATACACGTAAAAGCGCACAGTCGGCATACGCTTTTTGGCAGAGGGGCATTCTACTGTCTCCTGGGCCAAAGACAAAGCGGAACCATGCTGCGCAATGTGCTCATCATGGCGTCCAGCGGCATCGTGCTCTTCTCCAAAGAGTACGCGAACGCTATTGCCCAGGTACCCATCTCCGCCTTTGTCTTGGCTTTCTAACGGTGCAAAGTGCACTCTCTAATTCGCTCTATCCATCGAGTTCTAATAGAAAATATGGGTCTATGTGGATGTATGCTGTATTTTAGCCTCGACTAGTCGGCTCCCTGATCACTGCGATGCTCGAGTTCTCTAATAAAGCAAGCGGCGCACCCGTGTCGTATATTCAGATGTCTTCTGGTGCGTTGATTCGCTCGTTACAACGCTCGTGTCCTCAATATTGACGTTGTGCGATGTGTTTCGCTGCTGGTAGTGGCTGTCACGGTGGTGACGAATGATAAACACAAGGTTTTCTGCGCCATGTTCCACGACACGACGGACGGTGCGAGTTTCTCGGCTTTCGTGGCGCAAGAACTGCTGGCAGCGTTTATTACGCAGCATGGAGACGAGCTCGGCAACATGGGACACAACTTGCGGGATTTCCACCGCTTTCAATATAGAATCCTTAGCGTTATACGTGAGTCGGTCAAGCCGATTGTCAGAAAATGTGAGTTATTGGCTCGCTGCATTGGTGATATCGAAAGTTGACTGAATGCTTGATGTTTAAACAGTGCAAAAGCAGCGCGGAATTTTAAAGGCTATGCTCGTGGTGGACGGCGCAGTAACATGTGCAACAGGGGACGTAGATCCGATTGGAGTGCTTGCGAACCTCCAGGCGCTCGTGAACAGCTCGATTGATATGAGTATGTCGGACGGATTAATCTACGATAGTAACCTCGAGCATGACTGACTAGTTGATGTTCGTCTTCACTGCAGTGTCTTTTTCTGGCGACGGTGTAAGTTCCATGACAATTCAAAGCGGACGCAATTCGTGTATACAAGTGAGCGTTGTAGAAGGCAACGATGCGTTAGTCGTAGTCTACAGGAAGGGCGCACAGGCCTCCAAGAACACGGCGGCAATAGAGGAGTGCGTCCGAGCACTACGCCATGGTACGTACGACCTTAATTCCTTGTACTGACGCGAGATAGTGTTGGCTAACCTTCTTGTCTGCAGTTTGCGTATTAACGCGTACATTGCAACAAAACTCGCGATGATGGAGACTCAACTACCAGCTCCGTGTCTCATTTAGTAGTATTAGCATCCCACATTTTTACGACAACAGCATTAGTTTCTAAGCCTCATGTATTATTTCGCCTTTTCTTCAATTAAATGTGTTGCGTCAGTCATCTCTTCCGTTGCATACTCTCAACAGAAAAGAAAGTTGGTTATGTTGCCATCATGCGGCGCTCATACCGGCCACACTCGGATTGAGCTATCGACTTGTATCATCCTCGTCACTAGCAGACTCTGACTTAAACTCGCTGTATAGCAGCCAACAAATGACACGCGCATGACTTGTTGTCGGCAAGCTCGAAGCACTAGCTTAAATGAGCAGGTGCGAAGGAGCGCGACCTACACTTGATGGTCGGTACCTTGCCACCAATTGCCTTGTTACTATACATGTACATGACAAGCATCGAGGATGAGGCCATTCATCCAATGTTTGTGCGAGTGCTTATGCGCATCTCGTACTTAGTGGAAGTGTACCTTATCTGGCACCACGACACCAGCCAATCAGAATGTAGTCTTCAATCAGAACGCAACATCGAGCTCATTGTCCATTTTGCCAGCAGAGCCACACGTCTCTCGCTTTGCCTCAATATGCATCGACTGCCAGCTCGACGTGTGGCCTTGTTGCGCCAGAATGCATTGCGCTGGTCCTCGTCGTCATCTCTCCCATCCAGCCAAGGAACACTACACGCCATTTACAAGCAGCGCGCGGACAATGGCGTGACGTACGACCCCGTGCAAGTACGCGCTGTGCATCACTTGGACGCTTTGTACGACGCAGTGGTGAGTTACGGTGGTCCCAAGCCCAAAGTCAGTGGCAATTCTGGGTCGTGGTGGGAGAAATTGACAGGAAAGGATGACAAAGCTGTCGAAGAACCAATAATTGCACCTAAAGGACTGTACCTCTATGGTGGCGTGGGCTGTGGCAAGACCTTCGTGATGGACATGTTCTTCGACAACGTGCCAGTGAAGCACAAGCTACGTGTGCATTTCCATGAGTTCATGCTGGACATCCACAAGCGGATGCACGAGTTGCGACGTCAAGGTTTCCATGAAGATCCTATCCCGCACATTGCAGACGAGCTACTGGAGAATAGCTGGCTGCTGTGTTTCGATGAGTTTCAAGTGACGGATGTGGCTGATGCACTCATCTTGAGGAGACTGTTCTCGGCTTTACTTGCGAGAGGATTCGTCATGGTGGCGACGTCGAACAGACCACCTAGTGATCTCTACAAGAACGGATTACAGCGGGAGCTGTTCGTGCCGTTTATTGATCTATTGGGCGAACGTTGCAATGTGGTGTCACTTGAGGACTCGACCACGGACTATCGCGTGCTGAAGGGTGCTGTTCATGCTGATAATGTGTACGAGTACCCGATTAATTCGGATACACGCGCTGCGTTTGATTATGAGTTCATGATTTATTGCAATGGAGAGGAGACAGTAGCGACGTATGTGACGACGCAAGGACGGAAAGTGCACGTACCAGAAGCTGCGGTGAAAGCTGGAGCATGTCGCTTTTCGTTTAGTGATCTGTGTGATAAACCATTGGGTGCAGCAGATTACTTGGCAATTGCTGAAGCTTTCTCGGTCGTGTTCGTGAGCGACATTCCTTTGCTTAATGCCGAGCGACTCAACCAAATGCGACGATTCATTACGTTTGTCGATTGTATGTACGATCGGGGTGTGCGGGTAAGTCACGGTGTGCTGGTTTTGGTATCTCTGGCTGACAGTTTATGTATTGTGTATGTTTGTGCTAGCTACATTGTTTGGCACCAGAAAGCCCTGAGCGTCTCTATCAAATTGATGTCGGCATGAAGTCACATGTTGACGAAGTCTTCGCGTTTGATCGCACGGTTTCTCGCTTGCTTGAGGTGTGTTGACATTCACGTTGTAACCTGCAGTGATGAGTGATGAACTTAGTGTTGACTTCACTTGTGTATTTGCAGATGGGAAGTGAGGCGTATCTACTGGCACATAGTGAAAAGCAAGAAGAGTTGCGCGGTCAATCTCGTGCTCACTTATTCTTGGCTCCTGGCAGCGATGGGACTGCTAATGAATCAGTTGAAAATGAAGAAGAGGATGACGAATACGAAGAACCTCGAGCTGCCAGTTCGGGGAAGTAGATGCACCTGTAAAAACGAGCGAGAGATGAAGTCATCTGGCGAATTGCAATGCCGAGTGGTTCATGAATTGGGTTTTAAATGAAGTATGAGGAAGGCCTACAGTCCCTCAGCTTCTGTCTCCTTTTCAGCCTTCTGTGGGTGGGAATCCATGGTGTCCATTGACAAGTCCCAAGAGACTGTCAACGTGGTAGTTGGTGTCCCCATCCTCCATGCGTCGCGCGTGGTGACCATTCTGCTTGAACTTCTCAACAACTTCGACAAACATCTTGATCATCTCCTTGCCTCCTTCCTCGCTGCGGAGGTGACGTTGACGCTGGGAGCTCTCAGCGCTGGTCAGGGCTAGAGCGAGCATCAAGCAATTCAGCAACAACGTCGTCTTCATCTTGTTTTACTGCTGGGATTCAACAACCCGTTGAGGCTTTGAGACGACGTTCTAGGTGCATTCTTACCACTGGCTTCTTCCCGAAATGGGTTCGCTTTTTCGATGGTGTCGTTCAAACGGAATCACCAAGCAAGATGGAAGCAATGGTCACACAACTGTAGTATGTTAAAGGGCTCGTTAAGTTTTCTTTTCAATGTTTCTCTCTTAATTGCCTCAGTTTCTTCTCCTTGCCTCTTGACCACCCTTAGTTGCCTACTGTTCATGCTTGACCTTGGGTAGACTGATCTTGACGAACTTCTCTTCAGCCTCCTCGACCCGACGTGCGGTTGGTTTAATCTGGCCGACTTTAAGTCGCGCTTCTTCAGCTTGGACGATAGCTGTGCTCAGCAATACACAGACGACTGCGATTAACGCCAACAGGAAGCTCGTGTGCATGGCTGTCTGGGTTGTTTTTACTAGTCTTGTTCTGCGTGGTACGCCGCGACTTTCGAAGTGAGCGGATTTGTTGTTGCACTCGTTGGCTACACTTCGCGTTGAAGTAAAGAGAAGGGGTACATCCAAATCGATGCTGCCGTTTCTAGTTGAGCTTCTTATCTAGAAGTGATGATTGTCCAAACTTCTAACATCGATAAAGCAACATGTCTGGGATAGTTCTTGTTGCTTCAATAAAGTCTCACTTAAAAGAGGCGCCATAATGGACGTCTTCAACTTCAACACGCAATCTCTGCATTTGCCTCCTCGACTCGGTACCAGAAGTTTGCTTGAGGTGGTAAAAAGTAAAGTTCTTACATCAAGGTTGGAATTGAACGCATAAAACACCATGTATTTGCTGACTGGATGAAGAAACATCGTTCTCCTACGAAACTCGGCGACGCCGGAGAATCTCGACAAGTTCCGTAGAGGATTTCTCTGGCATGAGCTTCTTCAGCAGCGAGACGAGGTAGTTGAAAACTACATCGCTGATGTATTGGGCGCGAAGCTGGCGGGAGCTCTCGTTCATCTCGATAGAAGCATGCAATTTATGGAGAGGGGCCGTAGCAGAAGTACGCAGTTGACGCTGAGGCACGATTGCCGTGGTAAGAGCGACCATCATGATCAACACGGTCAGGAACAAAGAAATCTTCATTGTAACAGTTCGGGTGTTCGTTTGGAAGTGAGCTCAAAGTGCTGGTGCAGTGAAGTAAGGTGAACCTACAACGCGGTGAATGGAGCGAAGGTTTGCTGACCCCAATCGTTGTGTTGCATCGCCATGGAGAGCTGCCTGCATTTTCATTGACGTACATTGCACTCTTCTCAGAAAACATGAGCGTGTGTTCCACAAAATGTAGAATTAGTGCTTTGCATGTTTGTTTCAGCTTACGATAGTTTCGTGTAACTCTGTGACCTACGAAGTCTGACTATCAGTAAACACTACTTGGTAGCACTCAGTCGTGCTTCACATGGCCCTCCGTCGTCGATCAGACGAGAGTAAATTCTCCTCGTCAATATTATCCGGAGGTGCGTCCGCAGTTTGCTCGGCAAGGGCTCTCTTCTTCTTGCCCGCCGTCTCTTCAATCCCGTCCTCGGCCAAGATCCTTGTATCACTTTGGTCACCAGCACGGAGTGTCTTACGGGTTGGAGTAGGTGTGCCTCCACCTGGAGGCGGAGGCGCCGCCACGGATGGAACTGCAGACAAAAGCACTGCTACAAGTGCAAACACAACGAGGGAACTGATCTTCATTGCGAGGAGAAGGTTCTTCTTGGTACGACACTGCCAATTCAGGAATGAAGAGTGGAGAAGCATTGGATCCCAGTGCTCTCAAATCTTTTGTCCTAAAGGGACGCACGATCTTTGCCTCGAATGTTTTGCCACCGCACATTCGTGCGGTTCCTGTAAGCTCAATTGTTGACCAAAAGACACGAGTTGAAATGTTCGGGCACGGCTGCCACTTTCTTCATTGAGTTAGTCACAAAACGCCACTATTTTGCATCTTCTCTTCTTGTCTCCTTCCGCTTCATTCAATGAGCTCGACGTAGTTGGGCGAGCGCAGACGACGCATACGGAACTTGGTGGGCTCCGCCTGCACTTCATTGGGCTTGTTGTCCTCGTCCTGCATGATCCTCTCTTCCAGATCGCGCGTCGACTGCTGCTGGTTTTCAAACAGCGACGCCACGGCCTTCCCCACGCGCAGTTGACGTCGCATGATGTCCGTAGCCTCATTCGCCGAGATGTCGCTTAGTTGCGTGAAACACGCGAGCGCTAGGAGCAATGCTGACAGCTTCATATGCTTGGGTTCGTTGTCTTGGGTTGTTCACAAGTGTCGCTTGGGCATTTCTTCGCTGGCTCCTCAGATGGTCGCAAACGGCTTTTCAAGATCAGATGGTATCGGATTTTGACCGTTTTGCTGCCATGCTTTGATGAATATTGTGGTAAATAGGTCGAGTGCATTCAGTCGTTTATCCTGTACAGTTTCTAACTTTGTGGCTTAGAGGGAGCCACTAAGCACGATCTGAATCGTTAGGAACACCATGAAAGCAAATGCAGTTGCAGACACCGTTGTAGGGATGGATTTCGTGTCCTCAAGCGACTCAGGTAGCAGCTCTTGCACGGCTACGTAAGCCATAGCACCACCAGCAAAACCCAGACCACACGGCAGGATAGGTAGCCATTGCTCCACGAACAGAAAAGCAGGGACAGCAAAGATTGGCTGGGGTGCGCTCGACATAATACACCACAGTACTGCGTAGAATACACTCAGTCCACGCGGTACGAGCGAAAGACTGATGGCAACACCTTCAGGGATATTGTGGATAGCCATCGTCATGGTGACAATGTGACCACGACGGATACCACCTTCTCCACCAAACGATACACCTACACCAATACCTTCCGACACCGAGTGTAGCGTCATGACAGCCATGATCAACAGTGCCTTGCGTGCATCCAGACCCTTCAATCCGCACACTGATACGTCCTCATAGTCTTCCAGAAAGACCTTGGTAAACTTGATGAATAATACGCCAAGGAAGGCGCCTAAGAACAAACGATAAGTCACAGATACACCATAGTCCGTCGCTTGAGGGAGGTACCATCCTTCGTAGAACAAGCAACCGGTAGCTGCAATCATCATGCCTGCAGCGAGACCGTTGCAGATACCGAGCCAATATTTATCCAGATCTCGGATCCAGTAGAACGGTAGTGCACCAATGCCCGTGGCAACAGCCGTGAGCCAGCCGCACCACCAAACGTAACGTGCATTCTTGCCACCACGACCGTGGAAATGATGGTGCATGGGAAAACTGTAGAACGTGATGAAGATCATGGCTAGAGCCAGCGCATAGGCGAACCTCCGAGTAGTAGGAGAAGAGCCCAGCAATGGCTTCGCCTCTTCGTCCTTGGCTTCTTGTAGCTTTTGGCTTTGCATGCTGTCGGACGTGGCTTTACCCGCTCGCTGTTTCATGATTTCGTCGTTGTCGACTGGGATTTCGAGCGTCTCGAGCGGCTCGTTGGTGACGGAGCGTGTGGTCTCCATGCGGCTCGAATGGACAGACGGAGATACACGGACTCGATGCAGAGGCAAAGTGATCGGAGACCCGCTGGCTTGAGTATGAGGAGGTGGAAGAGCTGTGACGTGTTGGCTGCTGTCACCGATTGTGAGCACGACGAGCACCGCACTTCTATGTGTGCCACGCGTCGATTGGATTCTGGCGTGCGGGTCGGTGGCGCGAAGTGCAAGTTGTGTAAGGGGAAGGGGAGTTCGGATCGATAACGAGTCAGACGATGTTAACGACTCAACAGCTTACAGCGCCGCTTAAGAAGTTCTTGAGAGTGACCTTGTCCAGTTACAGTACATGTAGAGATCACGCTGCTTGGAGTGAGCTATCGATCGAGGATGCACTCGGCACCGTTTAATAGGCTTGGACCACCAGAGTCTGGTGGTGCAGTTCAACCAGTACCCCTCTTCGTGCTTGGCTTTGGTTGGACAGAACCTCCGGACAACTGAAGATCGATTCAATTGATTATGCTCGCCTTTGCATCATCAATCTTTGCAAATAGGATGCCTGTGGTGCCACCACTTGTGAAGCAGTCATGAGCTCCAATACGGAATGCGTACCAACATTTGTACCATTTCCGTTCTCATTTGTTAAAATTACTTCTCAATTTCTACCAATCCACGACTCCCGATCTTGCCGCCTTTTCAACTTGCCGACTTTAGTATCATCAAGCAGACCAGGAAGCCATGTCGACGTTGACCAGCACAGATATGGGCGAGCTCAAGCGCCCCACTACGCGCGTGCATGCGCCTCCTGGTGGTGGCTCTAGCTGGAGCTTCGGTGACGACTCGGCACCCGCCCCCACTGGCCGCAAGCGCTTTAACCAGCCCCAAGCTCAGGCCCAACAAGACACCACAATGGAGTCCCCACGTGCAGCGCCTACTCCCGCCCCTGCAGCAGCTCCAACCGCTGCCAAAGTACCAGAAGGAGCTGTCCGTATCGCTCTGCTCAAGACCAGCAGCGAAGCGGAGCTGGTGGACCGCGTGGTGCAAAACTGCTTCGAGAAGCTCGAGGGTCAGGCCGTGAGCTCTGAAACCTTCACAGTTGCTACACTCGAGCAATTGCCGTACGCAGCTAACAAACTGACGGAGTTCGGAGGCTTCGATGGCGTCATCTGCTTCGGTTTTCTGAACACGCAGGACCCTCAGTTCCCTGCTTTGAGCTCGGCATTGACGCAGAGTTTCATCGACATTAGCGTCAAGAATCTTCGTCCAGTGGTGCGGGCTGTGTTTGTGGGAGAACCTCGTGTGGCTTCGGTCAAGGTGAAGGGTGGTTGGGGCGCCGAGTTCGCAGAAGGTGTGGTGTCATTGGTCCAGTTGGGCGGATTCAAGGGGTCCAAGTAACAAGACAGTAATGGAGGCCATGTCGACACAATTCAATTGCCTTATGGGGCGTTCTTTCCGTCACACAGGCTCATCATTCCGTCAGTCGTGGCGTAAGTTTTCGTCGAGTTACTACCAATAAAACCTCGAGGTTTTTCTCCTCGTCATCGTACTTAGTGTGCTACCTCCTCGTTGGTTGGTCGAGGAGCTACGTTCGTCTCGCGTCGATTGCATGGCGGTCATTCGAGTTCGCTCTCAATCCCCCGAAGCTTCTTCGTTTACACGCATCCTCTATAAACAACATGGGCGCTCCACCTCCGGCTGGCGAAGAGAAGGTCGTCGTTCTGCGAACGGTGGGCGGCGAGGTTGCCCCCGCTTCGGCTCTGGCCCCCAAGGTCGGTCCGCTCGGTCTGTCCCCCAAGAAGATCGGTGAGGACATCTGCAAGGCCACCAAGGACTGGAAGGGACTGAACGTCACGGTGAAGCTCACCATCGTCAACCGTCAGGCCACGGTCACGCTGATCCCCAGTGCCTCGTCGCTGCTGGTCAAGGAGCTCAAGGAGCCCCCGCGTGACCGCAAGAAGGTCAAGAACATCAAGCACGACGGCAACCTGTCCCTGGACCAGGTGATCTCGGTGGCCCGCATCATGCGCGAGCGCTCGATGGCTCGCACTCTTGCTGGCACGGTCAAGGAGATCCTTGGCACGGCTTCTTCGCTTGGCTGCACGGTCAACGGCGAGGCCCCGACGGAGATCCAGCGCCTCATCACTGAGGGCGAGCTGGACATCCCGGAGAACTAAGCTGGATGTGTTCAGGACATTGCAGATACACCCTCAGTGGTTTAAGGGACGATCGACTGACGTGGTTGGTTGACTGACCAATACGACCCTGGGAACTTTTTGCAGAGCGAAGATGCGTTTGTTGCGTTTGGTGGTTTTGGAATGCAGGTGGCGAGGACGGATCGGCCACAGGTACGTCGTATTGCATGTGTTGAAATGGGATTTGTGCTGCCGATGATCGCCAATTCAACATACTTTAATATACTCTGATCCGGAATGAGGACAAAGTACAACACGTTGAGGCGCACAAATCCCATTGCATTTGTTACTCAAGTCGTATTGCATGTACTACTAGTAGTAGTAGTATTGGAGTGTCAGAAATGATAGCCAAAGTAGAAAAGATATTAATGTACTTGCGAGTTGACGTCTAAACGCATTTTATTGATGATTTGTTTGCTGCCTCGATGCTGTTAGCGATTCAATGCCGGACAGTATCGTTATGGTGATTAGCCGAAGATGATGGAGCTAGCGCCGGCGCCGTGCTGTTTCTTTCGAGCCACCTGGGGGTGATAACTGTCATTCGAGCGCTTGTTGATGTCACTCTCAGCCTGGACATTGCCAGCCGTGCTCACAGACTGGATGTCGTTAATGCCCTGTGCCTGGAGGTTAGCGCGGATAGCTTCCACGTTTCCGGCAGCAATGCCGATATCATCCTTCACCTCCTCAATAGTGTGCGTACCGTCAGCGTGCTTCACAAGGACACGACGACAAGTGGTGTTGGCTGACCAGCCCTCACCGCCACTGATGTGCCAGGCGTTGCGGATCACCAGCTCGAAGTAGTCGTCGTCGTCGATGGACGCGCTCACGTTGGCGTAGTAGCGCACAAACTCACTCGGGTGTACCTTGCCGTCCTTCTCGCCGCCATCAAACGTGTCTAAAAACTCAAGCAATACCTCGTCCTCCGTCTTACGTCCTTGCAAGACGTCAGGGTGTTCCTTAGCACTGTATTTGGCCTTGATGTCGTTCAAGTCAACGACACCGCTTCCATCAGCATCCAAAATCTTAAACGCAGCAAGAACCAGCTGCGTGCGGCGCTCGTTCAGCTCACCGCGCACAGCCAACAAGAACTCATCAAAGTCCACACCACCAGAGTTGTTCGCATCAATGAAGTGGAACAGCTCCTCCACTTCTTTATCACTAAGTTCAAGTGCATGTTCACGGATAGCCTTGTTAAACTCATCCAAACTCAACGAGCGGTTGCCATCGTCGTCGATAATACGGAACTTCCGTCCCAATCCACGGATACCCTTCGCTCCATGCTCATAAAGTGAATCTCTTAAAATCTCCAGCGACTGCAGCACAGTCTTAGATCCACGCAGCAGTTTGGCAGGCAACACATTGCCACGACTGACTTCAAAGTGCTTCTTCACCGGAGCACCAGACGCCTGATGTGCAATAGGTCCGACAAAGCCGCCCAAGTTGATCAGAGGCACAACTCCGTCTGCAAACTCCGAGCCCCATCCACCTCTCACCTTCACAGAAGCCACACGAGGCTCTCCAATAAACACAGCTTGTACCACAGGACGGACGTTCTTGACACTGATCTTGATGAGACTTTGCGTCACTGCAGCATTAAGTGCCGCGAATTGCGGGTCCTGGGTGTTGAGAAACCCGAAGCAGATGACTCCATCAAAGCCGCCAAGCTCTGTCAGCTTGTTAGCAGCATAGGGCAGTTGCTCCAGTGTAGCCACTGTAAAGATCTCGGAGTTTACAGTCTGAGTCTGGAGCTTGGTCAGACAGTTCTGCACTGCAGCGTCTACAATCTCTGCGTCACTGCTGGTCTTGAGCAGAGCAATACGCACTGCTGTCTCCGTCTGAACAGGAGCCTGAGTCTGAGTCTGAGTCTGTACGGGTGCAGGAGGGGGTGACGTCACTGTTCCATCCTGCTCTGTCTGAGTCTGCGGCTGATTGAAGCGCTTGCGGCCCGTGGGGGCAGGTCCCGAGTCGTCACCGAAGCTCCAGCTGGAACCCCCACCAGGAGGCGCATGCACGCGCGTGGTGGGGCGCTTGAGCTCGCCCATGTCTGTGCTGGTGAGCGTCGACATCGTTGCTACTTGGTGTCGCGTAGGGGGATATGCAGATCTTGAGAATTTGCGAATACTGTCTTTCATTGGATGAAAAGGGACATGGATAAAGAATGTATCAATGTCTCATTTCATCCAATCAAACGTAAATGTATACAATGACGGCGAATGTAGGAATCAGATCACGAGTTGATATAGTGGTTTGATTGTTCAGATCTGATACGGTTGACGGACGGATTCAGTTTTGTTGCTATTCGTGCCTTACGCTACTGCGATCTACAATAGTTTACTGCTATTCACGCCTACGCTGCTGCTTTACGATACTGACATAGCCGATTGTATAGCTTGCCACAAGACAACCCCTCGGCTCTTTTTCGTTTTGCTTTGGATACGCGCTCCAGCATCTTCGTGAGAATGATGCCGAAGACTTCATCGGCAGAAATAATTAAGCAGCGTAGGCACCGCTGATACTCACGCCACCCCATGTGGTAAACATTAGTCTTTTGAGCAAATTGCTCTAAGTGCGTCATCACAACACTAGCACGAGAGTGCTGCATTTGGTGAATTTACTGTATGTCATATTGTTTGCTGAGTTGTTCGTATGACCGGTTCCTGCGTCTTTATTCTCAAAACACCGCATATTCCACATCATTTTCACGTTTGTTCGCACAGGGAATGCCCAACCCTTTGGGACAGTATGACATATTTGTCCACCTTGCCACGACCATGAGTCCCAGTTCTCTCTGCGATCCTCTGTCTGATGAGCGATAGCGCCGCAGTTAGAAAACCGGATTTGGCTCAGTGTATCGCAAAATTCAATCATGACGACAGTCCGTAGGTCAGCAATTATCGTGTCAAGGCCGCGCAGAGATATTGGAGCGACTCCGTCAACCACAAAATGCTGACGCAGCTCGCTAACAATTGTCGCTATAACTTGACCCGACAGGCTCGATGCAACGTTTGCCTTCAAGTCAGTTAATTCATTGCGGAGACCTGCGAGTTCATCGCGTAAATCACTTACTTAGCTACGGCGAGATTTACTGGCAGCCCTGTTGCTTTCGACCCACACACAGGTGACACGCCGGTAGCTAATACAGTGGCACCACGATGGATGTCAAACAGTAAATTTGCTGAAAACCTCTCTCCTGCAAAAATTGGGTGCTTTGAACTCAATGAATCCAAAAAAGGCGAGAACAGTGTCACTTCACAATGGGATGTGCATTTTGTTGGTGTTGGTATCGATAGTTTCGGGAAGTGTGTTGCGAACCAAGCTATCATGGTGCTCACCTTTGCTTGGCTTGGACTGAAGCGACTTGGCCACGACAGCACCATCAGTTAAGCCTTCTATGTCTCTCTCCTTGCTGCGCGCCATTTTCGTTCTGAATTTGGGCCAAAGGTCGTGGAGAGGGCGTGATAAGGTCACTATCACATATGCCGTGAATCTGCCACATTAATATCGCAACATAGTGAGCCCAAGTACATTTCCACTCGGTTCGCACGCATTCACGGCATTTATGATATTGTGCTATCACATTTCACTATGAAAAGATCATTGTAGTATCATAGTTGTAGCAGATGTATTCATCGATTATTGCTACTATGTGTTATTGCAGAACGCACAAATCCGTCAGATGTGGGTAAATATCACGCAACCACAACAATCGCCGAGTTAGGTCGGCGCTTGTTGGCATGCACTGAGTTGTCCCCAAGCGGCTCAGCCCTTCTGGGACAGCTGGTGTCTCGCTTCCGCCGAGTACCAACCAACCAAGTCAACCAATAATAAGTTATCCCGTGCCCTCCACCAATGAATGAACGACGGCGTGTTAGCGCTTTTACGGGTCGCCGAGGCAAAGGCTACTCGGCTGAAAGAGTAACGGTACCCGGGCTGTACGGTATACCGACTCGCCGAGCTCGGCGGGGTTTGTTCTTCGCGCTTGGCGAGACACGCCCTTCCCCGGGCCAACCTAATCTCTTGGCGCTACCAGTCAGAACTCTACAAGCTATGCCTCTCGAGTTCTGACGGCAGACATAATCCGGTCCGTGCAGGGACTTACCGGAAGAGTGTACACGTGTTCTGGACCTAGAAAATCTTGCTCTGTTTAATTCTAGGGGCTTAAGCCCCTTTTATGATTCCTAATTGGTTCCTTTACAAATATCTAGTGAAATATAGTCGTTATAGATCTTGCCGACTTTTCAGCCAATTCAATGCGACTGTTCCTGGCTCTCCCAATGGTCGTTAGCTCCAGCGCCTGGTCGCATCTTCTTTCTGTAACTCTGAAGGTGCTATAGCCGAGTCCTTGGTCTCGGCTTCCCCTCTAAGAAGTCATCAGCCGAGTCCGAACCGTAACCACGGCTCCTAAACCGATTTTTAAACCGATCTCTGGTGAGTCGAAAACTCGCACCGTAGGACACGGTTCCTTTGACTCAACTTGGGGGTCAAACTTGGTGTTAACTACATCACAACTGTATATGTACAGTACATATAAAGTCTATACCATTATAAACTAGATTTTGTCGATTGTAACTATCAGACGTGATTGGAGTAATTCGTCGATTCCGGAAATCATTCCGGTTCACACACACACACATTACAATAGTGGGACGAAATTAACGTCTTTATAGTTGAAGGGCAGGGTACAGACCTGGTCTAATATTTTGACGTAGAAAATAATACAGGTCATCAACGACTTTGGTCACACCACAAAAAGCACTTTGGTCACGTGACCAATCTCTTGATCACGTTGAGATTGTGTGACCTAATAACGTTTGATCACAGGTTGAAGACAGCAGCAAAGATATGCAGCTAACCGGTTGGCGTGCACCAAACCAACTTTATTTGAACGGTTTCAACAGGATCTTGCAACGGCTATAAAGGGTCTCCCCATCATGAGCTCATGTAGATCTCATTTGCAAATACGAGCGCTTACACCCATACTACTGGTAATGTCTCGTTCGTCGTCAGCTCGTGCAAAGAAAACTCCACAACGCCTTCGCTATTCACCGTCGTCTCGCCCTACCACACGAGCAATTAGAGGTCAACAAGAAGTGGAAGGCCACGTAGCATCTCCACAGGCTGAGACCGCACATGCATCGCCACCATCCCTTTCACACCAAGAATTAACTGAAACTGCTCCCGGCCAAATGTCCACGACTCGTGAACAAACGACTGCAACAAAACACAAAGAGAAGGTAAATCAAAAAATATATCTTATGGGGTATAAATATACGCGAGCCAACATAATCTCGGTGCAAATTACATATCGATGTAGCTTCTACCGCAAACCAAAAAACTGTCGGGGAATGCTTGTCTTTCATGCGGCTACGATGTCGTATGACCTCGCGAACATGGTTCCTCGTACGTGTCAGACTGGAGGAAAATGCCTTAGCAAATGATGATTCTGTTTGCGTCCCCGTGGAAGATGACATGAAGGGTGTGTGGATCACCCAATTGAGCAAAATCTCTCGGCTACCGAAATGTGGGCTCGTACTATCACGAAGTTCTGCGTACAATCAACCACCGTCGTTCGTGGACTCTCTCGTTATCAGGTACAAACTCGGGAACACAATGTAAAAGCGGGAAGCAATCTATTGGCTTTGTTGGAGGCTCCTGATATGGCACGGGTTAAGAATGAACTGGTGGGATTTTTTCAATTTAACTATGCTTGGTATGATGATAACAGGGCTAAACAAGGAAAGTCTGAGATCAAGAGACTGGTCAGGTGGGCACACCCCGAGCTTCGCAATTTACTACGCTACGATGGCGCTCATTTATTTGTAGATGATACATTTCGCTGTACTCCAAAAAATTTCGAGCAGTTCATCACGGTGATGATGTACAATCAATTGACGGATCTATTCGCTCCTGTGTTTTCTCACTTGCAACAAATAAAACACAAGATTTGTACACGAAGATGTTCCAATGCATTGCATTTGCGCTTGCAAAGAAACCCAATCCAGCTAGCGTGGTGTGCGACTTTGAGGCAGCTATGATATTTGCTATTCGGGAGCATTTTCCGTTTGCGCGTATTATCGGATGCTTATTCCATTTCAAACAGGCGTGTAGGCGGAAAATGGAAGAATATCGTTTGTCAGAAGCAAAAGCTAGTGCTGCGATGGAATTTGGTGTGTTAGATGTGTTGACGGTAATTGCCCCAGACAAGATCGCTATACAGGGTGTTGCTTGGGTGAACGCTAAGGTCAAAGCTCAATGTGAGACTAAATGACTTTGTTATTCCCGAGGAAAATGAAAAAAATACTGACAGTACTTTGCTAGGACGTGGACGGAGATGCAACCCCCTGAATTGTGGAATATTCGCGGAGTTCAGAGAAAAATTGTGAACAGGACAAACAACCCACTTGAAAGATTTCACCGCGAGCTTAATGCAAGAATAACTCCACATCCTAGTTTTAAGCTATTTGTGCGAATCATCGAGATAATTGCCTTTGAATACGTCGTTCATCGTAAAAGCATCAATCCGGGAGATGCCACAGCTCCCGTGAGACCGAGCATGCGCTTTCCTAGTTCAGCAGCAATACCAAATCCTAGTGAAATAGAAGACGCTGACCGTGATGATGATAGAGCCGGAGTATTAGACAATCTAGACGTACCGATAGGTGAAAACCAGGAACCATCTGACGGCGAGCTTGGCATAATGTACGACACGGCCTTTTATTATGATGAAGAGATGAAGTTTGACGAATCTCTAAAATAATATACACGTGTCCTAATCATTCTGGTCACATGATCAATCACTGTGATCAAACATGTTTATGATCTGTATTATTGCCTACCATATTTTGAGGCCCATAGGTAATATTAAAATTCAGGAATCGTTGGAGATATCATGATAACTTTGTGCTGAACCTAATCAGCGGCGTCTAGATCCATTTTACCAATTTACCACTGTATTCATATTACCACTACTTCTTTTGCCAGAACGAGGCAGCAGCTACAAAGTTAACTAGACTGTGACGGGGTCACACGAGCACCTTGCTTGAGGAAGCGTGCTATCATTAATAGCCTATCAAGAGTATACAAACTCTCAGAGAACGGCGGTTCACCAGTCCTGGTCTTAGGGGACTTCATAGCCAGTAGGGAGTAGATTTCAGACTGATTTATTTATGCTTAATTAGATAATTTGGCCTGTCATACAAATTACTAATTAATTATAATTTCCTCCATATATCGATATACAAGGTAGGTCAAATACTATTCGTTGGCCCTCAGCCGCCCGACCTACGTGGCAGTGGTGTGACCCACACCACTTATGACACAGTATTCACAAAGCGAATATTCACAGAAATATATCTACTTCTAGAAGTGGTACCCTATCTGGGGTACCCCTCATGCAACCTCGTTACATCCTCCCCCATTTAGATTTGGAATATTCCCAACGAATGGGGAGATAGAAGGAGAGTGCCTCTCTCTTCCTCCTCATGTCGATACCCATCGACAAGCCACCGCTGCGGCTTTGCGGCTTCATTAAGCCTTTTTGCGCGTTCAAGACACCCAGAGGTTTCCACGTTAACCTCCCAGTATGCCCAGGAAGGCAAGCACCCATGGCGCTTCGGCGCCTATCAAGTCTAAGACTGCGAGGTCGAAGTCTGCTAAGGTCAAGTCGAAAGCCAAGACCACTACGCGTACGGAAGCCCGCAAGGCGGTTTCCAAGACATCCAGCAACCCTCCCGCTGCTGCTGCCGCTTAAGAAGGGAGACCGCGCCGCAGTCGCTCTCGCTCCTTGTCGCCTGACGACCGCCCGAACCCTCGGTTCGCCTATCACGACCACAGTCCTGGGGCAGAATTCCCTGTCGAATTCGACATCCCAATGATCACGGGATCACAGTCTGGTGGGGACTCTCCTGGATCCACCAAGGATCTAACCCCTTCACAGGACGCTCCTTCACAGGACGCTCCTGTTGATGATACTGAATCATCAGAGGCTAAGGCAGCTTCGACGAGCTCGCCTGCCAAGAACCTTACCTTAGACGAAGGTATCGACTCCAAGCTGCGAAAGCAGCTTCTTCAAAACGTGCTGATGAGGGAGCTGCTGCTGCTAAGAAGCGCGCAGCCCCTGAGACTCCTCCTCGTGAGTCTAGTTTCTCAAAGGATTACCATAGCCTATTCAATTCTCCTGACGAGAGTGAAGAGGAGGAGGTAGTTACCGATCCCCAAGAGATCTCCAATGATCTCAACGAGCAGCAGGAACGCATTCAAGCTGCAAGGCTGCAAGGCACCTCATAGGTAACATTCTCCGCGCCTCCCACGCCGGTATATCCTCGCGGATATTATCCCCCGGATGCGGGCTTTGGGTCCCCTATGTTCCTGAAGCACCTCTAGGCCCCTCGTGGTCTCAACCATGGGCGCACTTCACGTGGCACCTATGAGCGTGCCTCGGTACAAGAGTGAACCACTCTTTGTCAACGCCATCGAGGTTGCTTGGTGTGTGCTGTTTGCACCACACCGAATTCCGTTAAAGGAATTTACGAGTCTCCGGAAGAAACCGGAAGACCGTGGTAAGCTCTTCCCCGTGTGGGGGTACCCTTGGGTACAACCCGAGAACACCACAACCCAATCTCAGACAGAATACCTGTTCTGGAGATGGGTTTCTCTAAAGAACTTCACAGTTCAGGAGTTGAAAGAACTCCGAGAAGATCGTCTGCTGTCCTATGTCTTGCACCAGCGCGATCTTCGCATTGAGTTTGTCCACTTAATCGCTAAGCGGCAACTCCACTCCGTTATGGGGGGACTTAGACAGTAGTCTAAGTCCGGCGCTCAAGACGAGCGCAGGTACGGTTCCGTCAACCCAGGGACCATACACCGTAAGGCGGCTAAGAAGCCGCGGACTACTTGCGCCCCGGCTGTTGATCCCAAATCTCAACAGCCTTTGGGCAGTCAACCCGGAGCCGGTCTTCCGGCTCCCACGAGTTCTGTGACGAGGGGTATCCCCGCCACTTCACAAGCAGCTGGGCTTCCCAGAGCGCGGCCGCTCTTGGGCGACCCGCTCCACATGGTAGTGGAGCCCGCCGTTCCGATCAAGGAGGGCAGGAGGAGCTCTCGCACGCGTTTGAGTACGAGGTTCCTTCTCAGCCTTATCCTTCTGGACCCTCAACTTGGGGTCGGGACTCTGTGGGGTCCCTGTTAAGCGACGTGTTCCGTCAGCTTCGAGATCGCGTCTATGTGATCGAGATAGCCCTTAGGCTTGGACCTGGTGGCCAGGCTGCCTCTCCGGCTGGCAAGCCGGGGCCCTAGAGGTCCTTCGTTAGGATTTGGACGATCTTGGTCGTGAGACTCGAGAGCTCCATGGGCGTGTTGACCCGAGTTCCGGCTTCCGCCCTGAAGGAACTCCGTCGAGGCTTAGACGCTCTAAGCCATGAGGTGCATGGTCGTATGCCCTCTTATGAGCCGCAGGGGTATTCGTACCACTCGGCTTATGGGTATGGTTCTTATGCGAGCTCTTCCCACTCTGTACCGTCATACCATTCGTATGACTCGCGTGGGTACCAGCCAGTGTTTCATACACAGGATTCGACACCGGCAACTCCGGTTATCCAGAGGACTCAGCCTCGTTTCGAGGAGGTGAACTCTCACCTTGGCCTTCCTCCGTCCGAGGGGAAGGATCCAGCGGATCGTGATACCGCTTAAGACGCCCCACGTAGAACGTCGGGTGCGTCGCCATTGACTTCGGGAGGTCAATTGTGTACGCCGCGCCATGTCTGGTCAGAACCGCGAAAGGTCCAATGAAGCGATGCTTCAACTTGTTGCTCCCTACGGAGCTTACCACCTTTAGTGGTAGGCTCTTAGTGTCTAGTAGGACTAAGTCCCCTTTTCTAAACACGTTTACGTTTCCTTGATTATGTTTGTCAGAGTACTCCTTTTGCTTGTCTTGTGCATGAGCCATTGCATCCCTAACCCGGCTGATTAATGTCAGTCTGTCGTCTATAAACGAAGATCATTGTCTTGGTAAAGACTCGGGCTCAATTTCTGAGACCAGGGAGGAAAAGGCTTTCCGATCCTCCCCCCACTTACGATGGAGGCCACGGTGCCCCCCGCAGGATTACCGGCACCTGGGGGTGTCGTAACCCATTCAAATAGAACGGGGTAAACCCCGTTGATGCGTATACCGCGTTGTTGAGTGCAAACTCAGCCATAGGCAGCTGGTCCGACCAGGACCGAGGTGCCTCAGCACAGATACTGCGAAGAGTATCTTCGAGCACGCGGTTGACGCGCTCCGTCTGACCATCCGTCTGCGAATGGTCCGCAGTTGACATCGTCAACTTAGTTTCCAGTAGCTGGAACAGGGTGTCCTAGAACGCCCCTGTAAAACGCGGGTCTCTATCGAAGACTATGGTCTCTGGTAGACCATGATAGCGGAACACGCTATCTAGGAACAGCTGTGCAGCCTGTTTCCCTGTGACTTCATCATGTACTGGAGCAAGATGCACCATCTTGCTCAAGCGGCAGACAAACACCAATATGCCGGTGTTGACCTTGTCATCGGCCGGCAGGCCGAAGACGAAGTCGAGACTCATCGACATCCAGCAATCCGCTGGTACAGGTAGGCTCTGCTGTGGAGCCGAGGCGTGGCCTGAAGGCTTCACCCTCTGACATGTTTCACATGTCTTGACATAGTGTGCCACCCACTTATACATGGGGGGCCACCAAAATGTCTGAGATACCATTTGGTAGGTCTTCTCTCGGCCAAGATGGCCACCTATCGGCGCATCATGCGCCTCTAAAAGTATGTCATACTTCAGATCCTCGTCGTTTGGAACGACAACCCGAGGAGGATCGCTAGGGTCTACTCTGTAGTGGAGTAACCCATCGGCCAGCTCATAACGATGGAGCTGCGCCCGCTGTCGAGGCGTAAGCCTATCGACTTTGGCGTCCTTGCCATCGGACAAGAACTGCACCAGTGGTGTGTAGTTCTCGTCCCCTTGATACGCCAAGCGTATCCGATCGTATAGATCTGTCGTGACTCGACTGACATGAGCTAGCTCATAGTAGGGTCGACGCGACAATGCATCGGCAAGCACATTCAGCTTGCCCGGCTTTGCATTCAACGTGGAAGTTGTATTCCGCGAAGAATGACAGCCACCTCGCCATTTGCTGTGATAAGTGCGGTGAGTTGGTGGCAGTCCGCAAGGACGCGTGATCCGTGTAGATCACAAAGGGCCTATAGCCCAAGAGGTGAACTCTAAACTTGACAAGAGCATACTCCATTGCAAGTAGTTCCTTGTCATGAACGGGATAGTTCCGTTCGGCAGCCGTCGGCTGCCTGGACTGGAAGGAGATGACGCGTTCGCACCCTCCATCGTCCTTCTGCAACAGCGCACAGCCTATTGCATAGTCAGAAGCGTCACGGACGACGCTAAATGACTTGGTTTCGTCCGGCAATGCCAGGATAGACGCATCCTGTAAGCTCGCCTTGATGCTGTCAAAAGCATCCTGGTGCTGTTGCTCTCGGTATCCTTCTTTAAGAGATCCGACAAGGGTCGAGCTAGTTCAGCGTACTTTGCGCTGTACTTATGAAGATAGTTGGCTAAGCCCAACCACTTCCGGAGGTCCTTCTGTGACCTCGGGGTCGGCCAAGCTGCTATGGCCTTGACCTTCCCTGGATCGGCGCGCACGCCGACCCTGCTGACAAAGCAGCCGAGGACCTTTATCCCCTCACCTGCGAAGACGCACTTGTCGATGTTGGCATAGAGCTTGTTAGTTCTCATGACCTCAAACCCTCGACCGAGGTGATTCAGATGCACCTCCATAGCCGTCTAGCCACCATCGGCACGGCTATGGACGAATATATCGTCAAAGAACGTCTGCGTGAACGTGCGCAATGGTCTGAACAATTGAGTGACCAAGCGGTTGAACGTTGCTTGAATAATCGAAAGCTCTTGTGGCATCACTAGCCAGTCCCGAAGCGACCCGCTTGGGGTACTTATATCGGTGAGAGGAATATTACTCGCCCGCATCAGGATTCGGTTGTGACGATGTGCCTTCGAATGTTTTAGGCACACCCGCAGCTACACAGCCGGGACATCCCGAGCAGACTGATTCGGACACGATTTGATAGTTTTCAGAATGGGTATTGAGGGGACACCTGGGCGACCTGATGGTTTGGATCGACGCTCAATCTAACCGCCGACTCCTCGACGGCAGGTATCCAAGAGAAGGAAGAAGATGCACTCAGTAAACGTATCCCGAGGAGCAGCCTACTTTGACGAAGCCGAACATCACCCAAGCCACCCAAGAATTTCAAGGTTTCAACAGTTGCGACCATACCTACAGATATAACCCCCAAGACTGTCTTCTGTATCCTGAAAATTCGATCAAATACCGGATACGAAGATGCCATCCGATGTTACGAAGTATACTCTGAATGACAGTACACCTTGAATGACTGTACACCCGGAATAACGAAGGGGTTATCAAATAACCAGACCGAAGGTCAAGAGGTCAAAGATGAGCTCAGTCAGGAAGTTAGTTCTGTCGACATCCAATTAGAGTCAAGACAGCGAGACCTGAAGGACACACAATCATATAACACCATGGTACAAGGACCAGAATTTAGAATGCAAGATAGAAGATAATTTTAAACACTTTTTGATTTGTGTTATGAAGCACAAGTGTCTTCGAGTTTGCTTCGCTTTGAGAAGCACAAGTACCTTCGAAGCGCAGGCGACCAAGGGAAGTTGCCGTACTTTCCCAATTCATCTCGTCTAGATAGATCTACCTGAATGACCGTTCGAATTAGGAAGGCACCATAGTGAGGACGACCTAGGCCGCGCTAACGCGTGAAATCTCTCAACACGTTCAAGTCAGTTTAACTTGGGGACCAGTGGGCTTGAACACTCGGAGCGATCCAGTTATTTATTTGCTAAGTTGCTAGTGGACACTCCGGGTGCCCCTTGCATTTCATATTCATTTCCCTGCGATCTTAGGAGGTTTGGTAGTGATCCCCCTAGGATTTGACTGTTGATTACTGTGTGTTTAGGAAAGACATTCTATTGTTTCCCTCGAGTATTTCGAGGGTGGTGGGCGTAGGGCATTCCGAAATTTACCTGTATTCGGGCGTGCTAACTAACTGACAGGCTGCATATTATATATTCAAACGCTGTGTTATTTTAGGTTATCTTTTGGGAAGAAGGTATTTACTCGTGATCTCTCAACCCACGTTCAGGACCCCAGGATACGTACAACCTGGAAGTTCTTACATTTTCTGTGTGTCTATCTTAGGAATACAAATACCCGATGAAACCCAATCCGCCGAATTAATCGACACCTTTAGGGATTACACAAGGTAACACCCCAGCCTGGATCAATTCTAGTGCTTGATCCAGGACCTGTACTACCCGAAATGCCGGTTCATCTCGAAGGACCACCCCCTCTTTTTGGGCACGCTATATTTTTGGCTGTAAAGTGTTCACTCACTTCGCCACATAAAGTTGACCCCACTGACTGTCGTCGAGTTACCCGTACTACGCGTCATGCGACGTTGAGTTGTGGGAAGCTGAAGGATCAACATGAACTTACTGTCTCTAGTCGTACCATTTGTCGCTTCTTAAACTCTACCGAGTTGTTTAAGTACGTCAGATGGACAAGGCGCCAAATCTTACAGCCAAGCATTGCGAAGCTCGTGCAAAGTGGGCAGAGGAATACTATGATTGGGGTGAAGCAAACTGGCGCACAGCCGTGTTTTCGGATGAAAAAATGGAATTTAGATGGATCTGACGGATTAACGTGCGACTGGAGGTGCCTGGAGGACGAACCTAAGGTTCGATTTAGCCGCCAAAACGGCGGCGGGTCTGTAATGGTGTGGGGATGCTTCTGGTTGGATGGTACCACTGCACTTGCTTTCTTAGATGGTAGTCAGGATTCACAAGCCTACATCTACACGTTGTGGTGCACATGTTGCCTGCTGCGCATCGTCGCTTTGGCAATGACTTTACATTTCAGCTTGATCATGCCAGTAATCACTCATCCTACATCACTAAGGAGTTGTTGGAGGGGCATGTGGGGAACGTCATAACCTGGCCTGTGTTATCACCCGATCTTAATCCTATCGAGAACTTCTGGGGCTACTTAGCGGGCAAGGTTTATGAAGGAGGGCGTCAGTACCTAATCAAAGAAGATCTCATTCGCGAAATCAAGGTTCAGTGGGAGAACATGTCTGTCAGCTATCTTGGGAAGTTGGTCCTCTCCATGAGGAAGGGCTGCATTCAAGTACTCAAAGCGGACGACAAGACCATTAAGTTCTGAGTTTGTGTGTACACATAATTATTCAATACTAAAATCAAGTTTAAAAAGTTGCTATTCTTTTGACCAGGTGCAGTTTCACACACTTGTATAAAAAGTCTCTCAATATCTGTGGATTTAGCTCAAATTTGATTGGAGCAATGGACGTCATACGATCGTTCATTGGGCGAAGTTTGGGCGTTCAAATAAAAAAAATAGTCGAGTTACGCAGGAAAACTTAGGGTGTGCTATCCTTTTGTCCAACACTGTATGTCCTTGTCATAACATACATTTACGAATGATGTGTATGGTCATTATTGTTATGGCCATGTTAATTTCGGCTGCCCTGCAATGAAGTCCCCTGACCAAGGACTAGTGAACTGCCGTTCACTTAGAGTTGTATACTCTTGATAGCACGCTTCCTCAAGCAAGGTGCTTGTGTGATCCCGTCACATTTTCATTACGTGTTATTTTCCCACTTGCAAAATCAACTCCAGCACAATCTGCGAGAAGTCACTAACCGCTGAAGTCATACTAGTCCCTCGCCGACTAAATACGATCCCTCAGTAGCGTTTAATCTCCACCGAACAAACTTCAGATTGGATTGTGCATTGGGTCGTGCAGGTTTACGCGGAGTAAACTGGTCGGATTGACTTCATTAAATAGGGCGTTTACCTTACTCTAAACTTGTGGAGTGGGGTATCCGTGCCAGGTACTCTTATTCTACAGCAAGCTCAGAAAATCCGGAGTTGGAATTCACAACAAAAAATTGTTTTCCCGAAGTATAATTATAGTAGGGTGTGTTATACGGCTGAGGACTAGGTGACGCCGAACGAGCACGCTAGACGCGGGAAGACATAACATGCTGAATAGCAGTTCGACTTAAGTCTTGAATCGTGAACGTGAGTACCTGATCTTGTGCGAAACGTTCGTGTCAGGACAAAACATAAGCTAGCGTTTGCCGATGTCATGGTTGTATCAACGGTACAGCTAGCAAACAAGCAAGAGGTACAAGGTTGGAAACCAATGCTTGTTCCAAAGATGTATGCAGCAATACGGTGTTAGGATTTAATCGTGAAAATAGCACACGTTCAGTCATTTTCCATCTAATAGTTGGAAGAATTTGAAGTTCTACAGCAAATTGTCGATTTCACTCGCTCGTCAGGCTAGACTGAATGCGAGTCCGAATGCCATTCAACCGAAACTAGAATTGCGACGACTGTTTTGCGTTGAACGGAATTGGGACTCTAGCATTGTATTAGCAGTAGCTCAACGGCACCGAGCCGCCTCGCTGAAGCCATCCATGCATTTTACAATCTGCTTTCGCGGAGCCGCATGGAGCGCTGGAACAAGCCTCGAAGGATAGCAAGTTCGATTGACGCTGCTACCACTACAGTGCATCTTCCCGCCTGATTTGTTTGAAGAAAGAGGAGGTGGGACCTCTGCAGCTATAGCGTGTGCTAAATGAAACGTATCGATGAATCTCGCCAAGTTTCCGCTCTTGCCGATCGTCGGAGCAAGGCGAGACTTGCGCAGTGTCAATGTCGAACACTTCGGCAACAAGTTGCTTGTGGTCAACATCGTGCCAGTCACTGGTCCGACCTTGCTCCTCCCAGTCTCGACGCTGATCTTCCGGGTTTCAACGGCCATCTGGTGCCACCACCATGCTCTTGCGACGGGCAAAGTTGGCAACAGGAACTGTAACACGGCAACAATGCAAGCATCAGGAGCACATCCGGTCAACGGCAAGAGCGGCAGGAATCTTGCCTTTGCCAAGGCAAAACCTGGCAGTCTCACCAAGTCGAAACTCCCGAGCACATCCCCCTTTTTTTTCTTTTTTTCGTGAAAGGGCGTATGGCTCTTTTACCGTTACTTGCGCGCTTTTCAGCCAACCATGCGCGCGCGAGCTGCTAGTTTACAGCCAATGGCGCGCTGCTGTCCGTTTCAACCAAGACTCGCGCTTTTGCAGCGACTTCAAACGCCAACTTGTCGGCAGGCCAACGCGTCGTTGCCAGCGAGCACCAGCCAATGCGACGGTGCTAACCACCGCCTTCAGCAAAAATCCAAACTATGCAAATCCTGGTGGCGGACTCTCCTATTTTATCCTCGAACTCTCCAATCTTATGCAACAATGCCAATGCTACGTCGGACAAGCGCCGTGCGTGGACACCCGAGGACGACGCCGTGATCCTGCGCTTTGTGCGTGATTGCGGCACTAAGCGCTGGGCCAAAATCGCGGCCTTGTTGCCTGGCCGCACGCCCAAACAGTGCCGAACTCGGTGGCTCAACTTCCTGGACCCTAACATCGACAAGGCCCCGTGGCGTGCGGACGAGACGCAACTCATCCTTGCAGCTCAAGAACGACTGGGTAATCGCTGGGCAGAAATTGCCAAGTTGCTGCCTGGCAGAACTGATAATGCCATCAAGAACCACTGGTACTCGACGTATCGTCGTCGTTGTCGCCAAGAGGCAAAAATGAAGGAAAAGACAAAACAAGATGCAAATGCAACAAGTTGCAACAAGTCGGCAAATATCAAGCAGGAACAGAGTCAGACAATGGCAACTTCAACAGTGGCTATTTCAATGTGGAGTACAGTATCAATACCATTAACTCTGCCGTCCCCATTGTCAGTGAGCTCACCAGTTGGCTTCGGATCGGGTATTCCGACGTTGTTGTCGCCGTTGAGACTGTCGCAGAGAGGAGCGATGCCGATGTCGTTGGCTATGCCAATGCCAATGCCACCATCTCCTAAGGCACTGTTTCCGGCGGAAAATGGACCATCATCGTTGTTTCCTAGAATGTCAAGCACAGTCAAGTTGGAAAATGTGTTGCATCGAGGACCGACATTGCAGAATCACCAGTCGGCATGGAAAGGGTTGCCCGGACTACAATTAGCAGACAGCGAGTTTTCATCAAGTAGTAGTTGTGGAAGCATATCAAGTGAGTTGGATACACCACCTGCGTCGGAAAATATGTGGGGTGAGAAGAAACGGATAGGCAAGACAAGAGTGGAGATTTTAAAACGACAGGGTACTGGACGTGAACGCAGCAACTCTGCAGATTTGTTTCTGGATTGTGTCGAAATGATGAACCCGAAGGTGGCTGGAGATAGCAATGGCAGTGCTGCACTAAACTTTGCAACAAATGAGACAGATGATGAAGGCAGCGACCAGCAATCTTTGGCGTCTCCAATGGAGCGTGAAAATCACAACCACTGCAACTTTCCAGGGGTGCAAAAGCAATGGTGGGATCATATTGGCACGGATTTGAGTGCCAAGCACTCTGACAACTACATCCCTGCAACACAACAACCTCAAGCATTTGGACACTGATTAACTTGATAGTTCTCTGATGTTGTCGAGCAATAAACTATGGGTCTTATTTTATACTGTTAACTTTGTTGTAAGCTAGTTTGCATCATCTTTGGTGTTTCTACTCGGAGTCGCAAGTGAGTGTGAACTCAATATCACACTGCACTGAGATCACAAATTTGCCAAGTCGTCCAGGTTCGTAGGTTGTAGGAACAATCACGTACCCATCCTTTGCTGCTGCGGAGAGAATGAGGTCCGGAGGCGAACTCACAGAATGTAGAGGCACAAAATCAGTCTCACTCCATGGTCGACCATTAATCACAATGAGATTTGTTGCGTTTGAACCACCTTCGAGTGAGTCACCAGGACGGACGAGTTTCCCAGACCCACCTCGGAAGAGATAAAACCCAATCATGGTACCAACCGAATCTCGTTGACAACGCGATTTCCACTCACGTTCCGAACGTGTTAGTGTGATACGTACTTTGGTCGGTCTTACACCTTGTATTTGCAAATAAAACTTGGGGTTTTGTTTCCAGTCAGGATGAAGGTGACAACCTCCTGATTTTGCGGTTGTCCACTCACCAGGCAAACTTTGGACAGCACCTGCACCTTTGGGTAATTCATCAACGAGAAGTGGAAAATCACAGTCAACCTGCAGCTCGAATGCCCCCTCGACTCCAGGCTCTCCTAATGTCGGGATTAGCAATAAACCTCCCCCACCACTGGAATTTACAGCACTAGGTGAATCGGAGGCGAGAAGCCATTCCTTGGGCACCTTTCGGAGATACATACAAGCTGAAGCTGGACTCATATACGAGGATAATCGACACCACTCTGTAGGTTTTACGACAAGTTTTGGTGACGGGAAATTGCCGGTGATTGATCCAGGTTCAGCCTGCTCTGGAGCTTCGCCGTCATCGTCTAAATCCTCGGCGACCTTCTCAACCTTTTGCTTGCCTCTGGCTTTGGTGCTGCGTATTAAGTTTTCACTTATTGCAGTCGCTTTAGCATACGGTGAATCAACGATTTCTCCGAGGAAGTTAGTCTTTTGACCCTTGGTATGAGCTCGAAGTTGTGTAGCGGCTGAACTGCCAGATCCTCCAACAATTACTGATGGGGTTGAAATGGTTGGTGTTGCTCGTACAACCGTAATTCCGACAAAATTGGCACGATCCTTTGCAGCTTCACGCTGTTGGCGGGATTTAGTACCAAGTGAAGCACGGTGAGAAGTCTTGCGAAGAATGACCTTGATGGTCACATGTGCTTTAGTTGATAACAATTTACGCAGTCTCCGAAGTTCACGTGGTGATCGTTCCGCGAATCGAATCCAAAACTGTGGGTTTTGACACCATGCTGGGTTCTCCTCACCCGCTACATGAGACTGTGGTAATGGTAGCGACAGCAGGGGACCACCAGCATTTGCCATTTCGCCGGTACTGCTAGTACCCCCTGCTGGAGCAGCGTTGGTGTCACCATTAGAAGCTGCTCCATCATCAGCTCGCCAACGTCCTGTGCGAATCACCGACATAATCGGTGGTACGCGTTCAACTCGCAGTGGCTGAGGTGCCACGATACGTAAGAAGAACTCCATTTCGACCTTGGGGTTCGTAGTATATGGGACTAGATAATACGCTGCTCCTGGAGAAATCGTGACGTCCTCCTTAACTAGCTCTCGCTCGGGAAGTGCCTTCGATTGCCCACCACCAGTTCCGGTCGCATTGGCAACAACACCTGCCATCGGAGTTGCTGGATGAGATAAGGAAGGCGTAGCTGGAACACCTGGAGTTGCTGGGGTACCAACACCAGACCAATCAATTGCAGAGGACGAGGTTTCGTACGAGTGTGCTTCAGCCACGACGTGACTTCGCTTGAATTCCCATTTAGCAGGCGGTGGATCATTCGAGGATGCCGTCGCAAGCGTTAATTTCTCGCGTAACAACACAAAGTTGATGGCGTAGTTGTCCCCGCCGTATAGCCTAAAATCACGTTGCGTGAGTGATACCAATACACCACTCACTGCTTTGTCAGCAGTTATCTCGGCATTTCCTGTACTGAGGCTTTCTAGCGGTACAGTTAGTTTGAACTGCGGATTGCGATGCCAATTAGGATCTGCGTCGGGAAGCCAACCCCATCGAGTTTTTTCAATCAGGATCTCCTTCGACCGAGCGGAATGGCCTGACGAGTGTGATGATGAGTTATGATTGTGGTCATCACCTCCGGTGGGTGGAGGTGTTGGAACTGGAGTTTTTACGGGAGCTCCAGCAGCACTTGTGCCCACCCAGTCACCTCGTACACTGTATTGACGGTCATCTGGTTGGAAAACGTGCACCACAAAGAGCTCAGTGAACGTGTCTAGCAGATCTTCCCACACCATCCAGAAGCACCCATCATGTCCTGAACGAGAAAATTCACAACGCGGATCGGAGCGCATTGCCTGTTCAACTTGTGTATGCTCTTCCCACTTGCTGTCATCATTTGACCATTCTCCTTTCCACATGCCACGACCCCAAACTGTTTTGAGTTTCACAAAACGCAGTACCTCCTCGGAACTGTGTTTCCCAGTCGAACTGGAGCCTCCTGAGCTTCCACTAGACGGAAGCCCCACCTCAGTCACGTGCTGAATTACATACTGGCGATTTTTCACAATACCCATTGCAGTGACATCATGCGCGTTGAAGGATAGTTGTCGTAGTTGTGTCGTGAGAATGCATTTCTTTCGCTTATAGCGCAGTAGCTGCTTCCAGAGCAATATCGACGGGCTTGACACTGCTGCTTTGTTCCCCACTGTGGCTTGATCAAATTGTAATTGCTTAACACGTTCGAGTTGCAGGTCAACTCGATGTGCACTACCACCAGTACAATCTAGAAAGGCTTCGAGGATCCGTCCGCTGCTAGTCCCTGCGTTTCCCCCGATCCCACCACCATGTTTTTCATCCAGAGCTTGATAGCTTCCATGTAGTTTTGCATATGCCTTCTCCAAGAACGGAATGAAAACTTCATTCTTGTCGACACTACTACCATAGAGGATAGTCCCTGGAGGTGTGAAGGATGAAACACCAGTGATAACTTTGTCATCCGGTTGAAGCTCCATCGAGTACGGAATCCGAGTATCAGTAGTTACGGGCACCCAGTTGTCGTCCTTAAAAAAACGACATGTGTAGACTCCAAACTGCTTAAAGTTGTGCAAAGACTCGGAGACAAAGAGGTTTTCAATGAGGTTATCCGGATGCAAAGCTACAGCTGCAAACACACCGAGGAGCCATACATCATTGATCAACCCTTCACGTAGGACGCCACAACCAGCTGAGCTCTTAAAGTAGTCGGGATCCACCGTGTATTCCGTCGGTCGATACCAGAAGACGTGACCGGCAGACTCAGTATTCTGCTGAGGTACATAGTCTGGGAGTTTACTGGGATCGAAATACAAACTTGAAACATCAGAAGAGAAATCTGGGTCTTCATACAGTGTCACAGAACCAGAAGCTTCATCTGCTTGACTACTGAGCCATTGAATTATTTCATCCTCGACCGCCAAGGCCGAGGAATCGATCATGAGAGAGCGTTGAGGCATTTATTATATTGATGGCGTTTATGCGGGTGGTGAAACGACGCGTCGTTTCGTGTCCGGTAGTTGGTTTCAAATCTCTCACTTCAACTTTGGCGCGCAGAATTGGTTTGACCAATTCGGACTATATTACAGACTACAATTGCCCAAAAATGTCACGGATACGGCCATACTGGGCGACGAGGAATATCTGCGGGTATCGAGCTCTAGGGCGCTGTGCTTACTCCTCATCACGATTCAATGACTTGGTAGAAGCAGCTGACGCTAGTTTAGCAAAGGAATTACGCGTGGGTGTGTTGGGACTGGGTGCTATCGGGACAATATTTTTCACTCGATTGGGGCTGTTGGCCATTAATTCCAACGCCAAAACAGAGTTACCAACACTCAAAATCAACGCCTTCATCAAACCAGAGCAATTTGATGTTTGGACAAGAAAGCAAAAGTTGCAATTGTGTCTTGAAGGGAAAGAAAATGAGGAAAAGGAATCGTTGGAGTTTCAAGTGAATTTGGACAAGGTGGCAACTGTGTGCAATGCACCAAACGTTCGCGTTTGTACACTGGAGAGTGCGGAAACCGATGGATTGGATGTGTTGCTGGTTGCAGTGAAGGCGTACGATAGCGTGGGGGTGATCCGTGAGCTTCGGTACAGGAACAGGCATTTGCTGAAAGATGGCGCGTTATGTGTGCTGCTTCAGAATGGATTGGGCGAGGTGCCGGAAGAGGACGCAGGTGGCTTGGACAGGTTAGATGATCGATGGCAATTTGCAAATGGAGTGACGTTTGTTGGTGGACGAGTGAGGACCTTTGGGAAAGTGGTGACGAGTGGAGTGGACACGGGGATGACGTATCTTGCACCATTTGGAGCGGATGAGGGAAATCATAGTGATTCGGACGATGAAGTATTGCTACGAAGAGTACGAGATATGAAAATGGAGACGCTAGGGGAGATTTTCCGTGGTGCAGGTACGGAACGTGAGCATATACATCTTCTGCGTGGTGGTTCTAATGAAAAAGTGAATGTATTAAGGATTACGCTGCGAGGTACTGGAGGCTAGAAAAATGCAAGCGATGCTGTGGCGCAAGTTGATTGTAAACGCTGCAATTAACCCGCTCGCATCGTTATTAGACGCATCAAACAAGGTAAGCTCTCGAATATCCCGAAACTATGCACTATTCCGTTAACAATCGTTGCTATGCTGTTTTAGAGCGTTGCTAGTAGCGACTACAGTCGGCACTGTGTGAATATGGTGGTACAAGAAGCTCTTGCCGTCGCTCAGTGTGAGAAGATTGCTCTATCTTGCACCCAAGATGTACGAATGATGCCACCGTGATGTTGATGCTAGTGAGGTGACAAATGTTGTTTCTTCTGTGTACAGGAGTTAGTGGAAGAGATCCTCGATGTGGCTCGCAACACTGGCACCAATGTGTGCTCCATGCTGGCAGATCTTCGCCGTGGTTCTAGGTACAGCTCTTTACTGTTTGCATTGTGTGTACAAGTGGACATTTGTTAATACATTTGTGTTGTTCCCACAGAACTGAGATCGATGCTATCACTGGGCGCATTGTTGAAGGCGGGAAGCGGCACGGGATTCCTACCCCAACGAATGAGATATTGTACTCGCTAATCAAGGCGCTCGAGAAAGAGGAATCGCGTCGAAGTGACTTGCAGACGAATAGCAACTTGTCAGCATAGTTTCTGTTGCTTACAGATCGGTTCTCCGATAAAATCAGAGATGCATTGGCAACAGCCCATCCCTACACCTCATCAAAGTTTGCCTACTGATTCGTTGCGGCAACGAATCTTGCAAATTGCAGTTGTTAATTGCAATTGCAACTTCAAAAGTGTGTGTCAAGCGTGTTGAGGATGCGGCAAACGTGCACAACCGCGTCATTTAAACGTTTTGGACACGCAAGGTTTTTTAGCATTCGTCCACAATGCGCAAACGGTCCAAATCTGTCGCCGAATGTCTTCACAATCAGATCTTCCACAAAGTGCGCACTTGACCATCACTCTTGAGCATGGCGGAGGATCCTGAAGTGTTCAAGCGTCTGCCGACGTGCGTCGTCCCGGAGAAGGTACTGTCGCCCTCCCTCCTTCTCTCCCTCTCTCTCTACTCACTCGTCCCTCGTCTCTAGTACCACGTGGACTATGAACTCATCGACCTGCTCAATTTCCGCTTCGAAGGCTCCGAGCGCGTCCTTCTACGCGTTGAAGAAGCCACCAACGTCATCACGTGCCACGCCGTGGAGCTCTACGTGTTCGATGTGTCGGTGGAAGCAGATGGGAAGACGCAGCAGGCGCAGCAGATCCAGTACCAGGCCAAGGACGACTCGGTCTCGTTCCACTTCGACGAGCCGCTGGCGGCAGGCGCCAATGTGACGCTCAAGCTCCAGTTTCACGGCTTCCTGAACGACCAATTGCGTGGTTTCTACCGCACCGAGTACGAGAACCAGGGGGAGAAACGCGTGCTAGCAGTGACGCAGTTTGAAGCTTGTGATGCCCGTCGAGCGTTTGTTTGCTGGGATGAACCGGCACTCAAGGCGACGTTCGAGATCTCCATGGTCACGGAGACGGACCTCGTCGCTCTGTCGAACGCTCACGTGGTGGAGACGCTCGTGAGACCCAGGAGGAACGCACATATCCGCAAGACGACTCGGTCGGATGTGGGTGGAACGATGGAGAAACTCTGGAAGTTTGCTGAGTCTCCGGTCATGTCGACGTACCTCGTGGCAATGGTGGTGGGGGAGTTTGATATGATCTCGGACTTGACGAAGGAAGGTGTCGTGGTGAATGTGTATACGGCACCTGGACAGAGTGCTCGTGGACGTTTTGCGCTTGATGTGGCGACGAAAGCGCTGTCATTCTTTACCGAGAGCTTTGGGATTCCATACCCGCTGAAGAAACTGGATATGGTGGCTATCCCGGACTTCCTGGGTGCTATGGAGAATTGGGGACTAGTGACGTATACGGAGACGTTCTTGTTGGTCGACGAGAAACTCAGCAGTCATGAAATTAAGGCAGATGCAGCGCGCGCTATTTGTCACGAGCTGTCGCACCAATGGTTCGGTAACTTGGTGACGATGAACTGGTGGACGGGTCTTTGGTTAAACGAGGGTTTTGCACAGTTCATGGAGTTTGATGCAGCCGACCACATTTTCCCCAAGTGGAAGTTGTGGGAAACGTTTGTGCAAGACGTCATGCTCGGATCCGCTTTTGTGAAGGACGCTATGGTGTCGTCGCACCCCATTGAGGTGGTAGTGAACCACCCTGACGAGGCGGACGAAATTTTTGATGCCATTTCGTATCACAAGGGGTCAAGTATGGTGCGTATGCTGTCCGAATATCTCGGTCGTGACGTGTTCTACAGCGGCGTGCACGACTACCTTGTGAAATTTAGCTACAAGAACACAGTAACAGAGGACTTGTGGGAAGCACTGGAAAAAGCTTCTGGTCAGAAGCTGAAGGACATGGCGGATACTTGGACCAAGCAGGTGGGGTTTCCCTTGGTGACTGTAAAGCAGAATGCAGACGGCAAATGCGTACTCCTTCAGGAACGTTTCTTCGCTGATACAAGCATGAACAGTGGCGACAACACACTTTGGGATGTACCACTGACGTTTTGTACGTCGGACGACCCAAATTCAATTAAGCGTCTTGGAATATGGGACGCGAAAACTGCCTCGCTGAAAACCTCGACGGTGCCCATTACACCTCTGGAAGCTGGCAACGAGATTAACAAAGAAATTCAAATCCCTGCAGGGCTGAATGGCTGGATCAAGCTGAATCCTAATCAAGCTGGCTTCTATCTCGTTAACTACTCTCCTGCCTTGTGGAAACGACTCGAGATCCCTGTGAAGGAGCAACTTCTTGGCGTCCCTGATCGGGTCAGCCTCCTAAATTCTGTGTTCACGTTTGCTCGCGCTGGCGTATTAGATCTTCCTGTTGCTTTGGATTTCACTAGCGCGTACGTTGATGAGTCAGCGTCTTTATGTTGGAAAGAAATCTCACGCAACATGGGATACTACTCGAACATCTTCCGTGACGAGCCATTCTACTCCGAGTTCCAGCGCTACATCCGCACATTATTTGCACATGTGATGAAGCGCTTGGGCTGGAATGCTGATGCGTCCAAACAAGGTGACCCTGACGAGGGGGAGTTTCGTAAGACTGTGATCTATCGTTTGGGTCTTGCCAACGATCAGGATGTCATCAAAGAAGCGAAGAACCGCTTTCACGCGTATATTAATGGCGATTCGTCCGCACTTTCAGGTGATCTTCGTGGCTCCGTGTTTGACATCGAAGTGACGTACGGAGCCACGGGCAATGCCAAGCTTTTGCAAGATCTGCACAACAAGAGCGACTTTGCTGAGGAGCGCAGGGACTGCCTCGACGCAATGGGATCTGTCTCCGGTGCAGCCGCCCAACTCCAGGTTTTGGAGTGGGCTGTAGAAAATGTGCGCTCGCAAGATATTCACTACCCATTTATTAGTGTGGCCAGTGATAAGCGTGGTGTGCGTGTTGCATGGCAGTATCTACAAGACAAGTGGGGCTTCTTAGCCAAAAAATACTCGGCGATGACGCTGGGTTCCATTGTGTGCGGTGTAGTGTCTCGTTTTCAAAGCGAAGCAATGGCCGTCGAAGTAGAAGCTTTTATGATGGACAAGGACACGTCAGGATACAAACGTCGCCTCGAGGTGGCTCTGGAGGGAGTACGTCTCAAGAACGCTGCTTATTGCCGTGATCGTGAAATTCTGGCCAAGTGGCTGGAAGAGCGAGCCGTGTAATGAGGCATGTTTCATGGAAGCATTCCTTACTAATGGGATAACTCAACTACGCTATGGTCTCCATAACGTTTGCCTGTTATGATATTTGTCTGGTGGCCTTTGCTAAGCACTCAAGCGATCGCTTTACGCTTAGTTTTCCAATACAACGCGGTAGCGGACCGTGCCGTCACGCATCATTTGAAGCCCCTCATTTACCTTGCTCATCGGGAGCTTTTGAATCACCGGGCGGACACTTTTCTTGGACGCCACCTCCAGCATATCCTTGATGTTCTGAATGCTACCAATGTTGCTTCCCACGAACTTGGCGCCCTTGGCCACCACATGGAACGCGTTGAACTTGATATCATCGTCCGGCAAGCCCACCATGATGCACGTACCACGCACAGCTAGGAAGCTCAGGAAAGTGCTGTACGGCATGTTTTTGGCGTCAGCGGTGATCAGCAAAATGTTCACGGAGCCCACAGCTGCCGCCGCCTGCTTTTCATCCGAGTAGTTCACAAACTCATCAGCTCCGAGACGTCGAGCCTCCGTCTCCTTGCTGTTGGAACGGGAAAACGCCACCACTGAGGCAGCACCCAACGCCTTTGCAAACTGAATGGCAATGTGACCCAATCCACCGATCCCCACCACACCAACACGATCATTCGGCTTGATCCCGGCTTCCTTGAGTGGTGTGAATACTGTCGTTCCAGCACACATCAACGGCGCCACTACATCTGACGGGATGTTGTCAGGAATCTTGAAAGCGTACTCATGGGCCACACGAACGTAGTCCGCGAAGCCACCGTACGAAATGGCACCGTCGTTTTTGTACTTGTAGTTGTACGTCCCAACTCGCTGAGGGCAGTACCCGTCCGTCGTCTCCATTGGCACAAACCGAGCATGGTTCATTCCGGTCCTTGTTCAGGCACGCCCACACCTCAGCTCCCACACCAACCCTGTCACCAACTTTCAGATCCGTAACCTCGGATCCAGCTAGAGTTACTTCGCCAGCGATTTCGTGACCAACAACGCACGGATACATGACTCCTCCCCAGCCACCACTAAGTGTGTGAATATCGGAACCGCAGATGCCGCAGTGCGATATTGATTTCCACATCTCCAGGTCCAAGTGGACGTGACTGGTATGTCCATGGCTTGATCTCTTCTCCCCGCAAAGGAGGCGTAGGCGTGGATAGTTTTGGGGCAGTCGACATGGTGATGAAAGAAGAGGTGGAGCTTTTGAGGCTTAATGGTTTGTTAGCAAATTACCGTATGGAGTAAGGTAGCCTATGTGAAGTTTGCATCCTTGAAAGTCTGCTCATGTTGAAGCTACTTGTTGTGGCACATAATCATCGTAAACGAGATTTAGCCGTAAACCACAACTAGAGATACAAGGTCGTCTCGAGGACGAAGAAGCTCGGAAATTTCCAAAGGGATTAACGAAGTGTATTAGACGGAAGAGAGATAAAGCTAGCAAAAGCTAAAACCCGCAAAGGACCTGCACAACACTGCCCGGCCATCGTGGGAAGCAACAACGGCTTGAACTGTACCGAATCGAACTGTGCGGGTAGCAAGCTTTAACCACCTCAAAATCTCGAGTGACCGCACTCCGCAGCACCCGTTGAAAGCAGAAAGAGAGCAAACCGCGTTACGCTCTCGTGTAAATAAACGAGAGTCGCGAAATGACCGAGAGTTGCAGCCAGGTCCATAGCACGCTCTGTGGACCGTGCAGATGTATAACAATTGAGCCAGCAACGACGCTAATGTGCCCATTCATTGCTGCAAAGTCCACAGAAACGACGCTAATGTGCCCATTCATTGCTGCAAAGTCCATAGCGTCTGTGGTGCAGACGCAACCGTGGCACCACAGCACCGAAGAACCTCTAAATGATCGTAGCAGCCGCACGTCCATCGCGCGAGACGTCCCGGGCCCGTAGCCGCGGAGAAAAAGCCATTTTAGCACATGCAAACAGCCATTGCCGCGGCCGAATCGACAGCAGCATTCGTGCAACTTCCTGTCATCGTAAACGAGATTTAGCCGTAAACACAACTAGAGATACAGTAGACTGAATAATCGATGATACATCCCTCCAGTTGTTAGGGTAAAAATGGTCGCTAATCAAAACACCTTAGCTTCGATCGATCTATCATCGCTGGGGAGTATGAGATGATAATCTTACTCTTGTCTCTTTGCAGTAGGAAGCAGTAACATACAATTTAGGGTATCCATTCCAGCGCGCACACCACCGCGAGCAAGCAGGTCAGCAATATCATCCTTGTTCGGCAATTGTGATGAACGCACGTCGTGCACGAGGCGCTGCACCCTTTTCTCCTGCTTGAGGTACTGCAGCGCCATGTTGCCCAAATTGGAGTCTGGCAGAGCCTCAGTGAACTGCAGGCCCTCGCGGTACACGTTTGCTGGCGAGACTCGAGGCTACAATGGAGCGGATGTAGGCAAGCGGTACGTTCTGCTGCACACGGTCCAGGGCCAACTCGCGGAGTTTGGGTGGCAGGTGCTCCTCAATGAGCGTGAACAGAATATGCTGGTCCTCCTCGCACACCTTCGTCGAAGTGAGCCAGCACGGGCATCGTGCACGCGGGTGATCGCACGACTGATGCGCTCACTAGCAGGTGGCAACGCTGACGTAGGGTCCTTCTTGTACTCTCGGAACAGCAACTGAGCTTCCACGCGGGCTAGAGCGCGAAGTTTGTCGACTACCTCCACCACCAACTCGTCCTTGACAGCCATAAACTCGTCCGTCTCTAGTAACATACTTGCCACGATTTCGTACGATGAGCAGACCACACCGCACTTGTTGGCTGAACTGTCCTTCACTATGACGACACCGGCATTGTCGAACAGAAGTTGTCGCGCTTCGGGCGTAATGAAAAGGTTGGCACCCTCCACAATCAACCTGATGATGGTTTTCCATCGGCATCGAGATAGTCACGCCAATTATTCTCGTTGATCGTGTTCGGACGGCCACCGGCCGGGATAAAGAGATCACTCTTCACACGGTTGTGCATCGAATTGCGCGCGCGGATTCCCTCTTGCGTGTTGATATCGTGCTTCACACCGGAGAGATGAACCTTGGACCCGTCAAAGCTCGACAGCGGCAATGATTCGTGTACAAGACGCAACAGTTCCTGCATATCGAGACCCTCAGGGTCCTCGATCACACCCGTACCGTCGCAAATACCGACAATACGCAGGTTGTCACCGTACTCGCGGTGTAGGATCTTGATGACATTGCCAGCCACATCACCATCGGTTCCACCAGTGATCTTGACCGTGAACGGCTGGTTCTTGGGGTCTATGTTCTGCGAGCGCAGAGCAACGTCAGCGAAGACGGCCACACCTTCACTCGTGACACCGTACACCTTGTGGTTGAAACCAGCATCAGGCTTGGAGCTGATGAAGGCACGAGGGATCGGGTAGCCACGGTACGCAGCTCGCTTGGTCATCCAGACAATATCTGCGGGGATGATGTCTCATCCGGGCCCAGGTAGATCAGTTCATCCTTACCATAGTAATCCACAATTTCTCCTTTACTGCTTCATCCGTCGTGTTCAGGTCGAGAAGCGCATCCGAGAAAGCTTTCACACTCTTACGTATGATGAAATCACGTGGGGCAACATCACCAATAGGTCCCACAATGGGATCGCATAGCACCACAGCCTTGGAACCACCTTCAGGGATATCCTTGTTCTTTAGCTGTTGAGCGAAGGCCAGATTGTACGCCTCGTTATATGGCGAGCACTCTCGAGTGCATGGGCATCCGTGGAGCTAGGATAAACCATGCGCAGACCACCACGAGCAATATCACGGAAGCGCACGTGGAATCCCTTGAAACGACGACCGTAGATGAAGAAGACACCGTAAGGGGTATCCTTGCCCACAGTGCCGTAGCCATGACCTTGGGTCCATGCGCAACGACAAAGCGTAGCGGTCGCGAATGAACTTGTTCGTACGCAGAGTACCACGAACAGCATCCGCCATGCTGTTCAGTAGCAGGATGGAGTCTTCATGCTCCACGTTGCGACGGATCTCTTCTTCAGTTCTTCGAAATTGCGTCCTGCTCAGAATCCGTCATCAGTTTTCCTTGTGCGGGTCGAACTTGTCCAGGAAGAAGTCGGCAATGCGTGAAGCTAAAGGTAGGTGCTGGTCATGCTCCAGTGTTTCCATTATACGGGTCAATGAGTACGCGAATGGGTCCTTCTTTGCCAGAACACCGTGCAGCATATTGCCGTATGCGTAGATAATCTCAGCACGCGAGAGTCCCAGGTCGGATGCTGCAGCGTCAAATGTACAGGACGGTCAT
>VOQZ01001384.1:0-23406 GCA_008079305.1 Phytophthora palmivora | reverse complement strand
CCCGTTACAAATACGGTGTTAGGATTTAATCGTGAAATAGCTCACGTTCAGTCATTTTCCATCTAATAGTTGGAAGAATTTGAAGTTCTCGACAGCAATTGTCGATTTCACTCGCTCGTCAGGCTAGACTGAATGCGAGTCCGAATGCCATTCAACCGAAACTAGAATTGCGACGACTGTTTTGCGTTGAACGGCATTGGGACTCTAGCATTGTATTAGCAGTAGCTCAACGGCACCGAGCCGCCTCGCTGAAGCCATCCATGCATTTTACAATCTGCTTTCGCGGAGCCGCATGGAGCGCTGGAACAAGCCTCGAAGGATAGCAAGTTCGATTGACGCTGCTACCACTACAGTGCATCTTCCCGCCTGATTTGTTTGAAGAAAGAGGAGGTGGGACCTCTGCAGCTATAGCGTGTGCTAAATGAAACGTATCGATGAATCTCGCCAAGTTTCCGCTCTTGCCGATCGTCGGAGCGAGGCGAGACTTGCGTAGTCCAATGTGGAACACTCGGCAACAAGTTGCTTGTGGTCAAACACGTGCCAGTCACTGGTCCGACCTTGCTCCTCCCAGTCTCGACGCTGATCTTCCGGGTTTCAACGGCCATCTGGTGCCACCACCATGCTTTTGCGACGGGCAAAGTGTTGGCAACAGGAACTATAACACGGCAACAATGCAAGCATCAGGAGCACATCCGGTCAACGGCAAGAGCGGCAGGAATCTTGCCTTTGCCAAGGCAAAACCTGGCAGTCTCACCAAGTCGAAACTCCCGAGCACATCCCCCTTTTTTTTCTTTTTTTCGTGAAAGGGCGTATGGCTCTTTTACCGTTACTTGCGCGCTTTTCAGCCAACCATGCGCGCGCGAGCTGCTAGTTTACAGCCAATGGCGCGCTGCTGTCCGTTTCAACCAAGACTCGCGCTTTTGCAGCGACTTCAAACGCCAACTTGTCGGCAGGCCAACGCGTCGTTGCCAGCGAGCACCAGCCAATGCGACGGTGCTAACCACCGCCTTCAGCAAAAATCCAAACTATGCAAATCCTGGTGGCGGACTCTCCTATTTTATCCTCGAACTCTCCAATCTTATGCAACAATGCCAATGCTACGTCGGACAAGCGCCGTGCGTGGACACCCGAGGACGACGCCGTGATCCTGCGCTTTGTGCGTGATTGCGGCACTAAGCGCTGGGCCAAAATCGCGGCCTTGTTGCCTGGCCGCACGCCCAAACAGTGCCGAACTCGGTGGCTCAACTTCCTGGACCCTAACATCGACAAGGCCCCGTGGCGTGCGGACGAGACGCAACTCATCCTTGCAGCTCAAGAACGACTGGGTAATCGCTGGGCAGAAATTGCCAAGTTGCTGCCTGGCAGAACTGATAATGCCATCAAGAACCACTGGTACTCGACGTATCGTCGTCGTTGTCGCCAAGAGGCAAAAATGAAGGAAAAGACAAAACAAGATGCAAATGCAACAAGTTGCAACAAGTCGGCAAATATCAAGCAGGAACAGAGTCAGACAATGGCAACTTCAACAGTGGCTATTTCAATGTGGAGTACAGTATCAATACCATTAACTCTGCCGTCCCCATTGTCAGTGAGCTCACCAGTTGGCTTCGGATCGGGTATTCCGACGTTGTTGTCGCCGTTGAGACTGTCGCAGAGAGGAGCGATGCCGATGTCGTTGGCTATGCCAATGCCAATGCCACCATCTCCTAAGGCACTGTTTCCGGCGGAAAATGGACCATCATCGTTGTTTCCTAGAATGTCAAGCACAGTCAAGTTGGAAAATGTGTTGCATCGAGGACCGACATTGCAGAATCACCAGTCGGCATGGAAAGGGTTGCCCGGACTACAATTAGCAGACAGCGAGTTTTCATCAAGTAGTAGTTGTGGAAGCATATCAAGTGAGTTGGATACACCACCTGCGTCGGAAAATATGTGGGGTGAGAAGAAACGGATAGGCAAGACAAGAGTGGAGATTTTAAAACGACAGGGTACTGGACGTGAACGCAGCAACTCTGCAGATTTGTTTCTGGATTGTGTCGAAATGATGAACCCGAAGGTGGCTGGAGATAGCAATGGCAGTGCTGCACTAAACTTTGCAACAAATGAGACAGATGATGAAGGCAGCGACCAGCAATCTTTGGCGTCTCCAATGGAGCGTGAAAATCACAACCACTGCAACTTTCCAGGGGTGCAAAAGCAATGGTGGGATCATATTGGCACGGATTTGAGTGCCAAGCACTCTGACAACTACATCCCTGCAACACAACAACCTCAAGCATTTGGACACTGATTAACTTGATAGTTCTCTGATGTTGTCGAGCAATAAACTATGGGTCTTATTTTATACTGTTAACTTTGTTGTAAGCTAGTTTGCATCATCTTTGGTGTTTCTACTCGGAGTCGCAAGTGAGTGTGAACTCAATATCACACTGCACTGAGATCACAAATTTGCCAAGTCGTCCAGGTTCGTAGGTTGTAGGAACAATCACGTACCCATCCTTTGCTGCTGCGGAGAGAATGAGGTCCGGAGGCGAACTCACAGAATGTAGAGGCACAAAATCAGTCTCACTCCATGGTCGACCATTAATCACAATGAGATTTGTTGCGTTTGAACCACCTTCGAGTGAGTCACCAGGACGGACGAGTTTCCCAGACCCACCTCGGAAGAGATAAAACCCAATCATGGTACCAACCGAATCTCGTTGACAACGCGATTTCCACTCACGTTCCGAACGTGTTAGTGTGATACGTACTTTGGTCGGTCTTACACCTTGTATTTGCAAATAAAACTTGGGGTTTTGTTTCCAGTCAGGATGAAGGTGACAACCTCCTGATTTTGCGGTTGTCCACTCACCAGGCAAACTTTGGACAGCACCTGCACCTTTGGGTAATTCATCAACGAGAAGTGGAAAATCACAGTCAACCTGCAGCTCGAATGCCCCCTCGACTCCAGGCTCTCCTAATGTCGGGATTAGCAATAAACCTCCCCCACCACTGGAATTTACAGCACTAGGTGAATCGGAGGCGAGAAGCCATTCCTTGGGCACCTTTCGGAGATACATACAAGCTGAAGCTGGACTCATATACGAGGATAATCGACACCACTCTGTAGGTTTTACGACAAGTTTTGGTGACGGGAAATTGCCGGTGATTGATCCAGGTTCAGCCTGCTCTGGAGCTTCGCCGTCATCGTCTAAATCCTCGGCGACCTTCTCAACCTTTTGCTTGCCTCTGGCTTTGGTGCTGCGTATTAAGTTTTCACTTATTGCAGTCGCTTTAGCATACGGTGAATCAACGATTTCTCCGAGGAAGTTAGTCTTTTGACCCTTGGTATGAGCTCGAAGTTGTGTAGCGGCTGAACTGCCAGATCCTCCAACAATTACTGATGGGGTTGAAATGGTTGGTGTTGCTCGTACAACCGTAATTCCGACAAAATTGGCACGATCCTTTGCAGCTTCACGCTGTTGGCGGGATTTAGTACCAAGTGAAGCACGGTGAGAAGTCTTGCGAAGAATGACCTTGATGGTCACATGTGCTTTAGTTGATAACAATTTACGCAGTCTCCGAAGTTCACGTGGTGATCGTTCCGCGAATCGAATCCAAAACTGTGGGTTTTGACACCATGCTGGGTTCTCCTCACCCGCTACATGAGACTGTGGTAATGGTAGCGACAGCAGGGGACCACCAGCATTTGCCATTTCGCCGGTACTGCTAGTACCCCCTGCTGGAGCAGCGTTGGTGTCACCATTAGAAGCTGCTCCATCATCAGCTCGCCAACGTCCTGTGCGAATCACCGACATAATCGGTGGTACGCGTTCAACTCGCAGTGGCTGAGGTGCCACGATACGTAAGAAGAACTCCATTTCGACCTTGGGGTTCGTAGTATATGGGACTAGATAATACGCTGCTCCTGGAGAAATCGTGACGTCCTCCTTAACTAGCTCTCGCTCGGGAAGTGCCTTCGATTGCCCACCACCAGTTCCGGTCGCATTGGCAACAACACCTGCCATCGGAGTTGCTGGATGAGATAAGGAAGGCGTAGCTGGAACACCTGGAGTTGCTGGGGTACCAACACCAGACCAATCAATTGCAGAGGACGAGGTTTCGTACGAGTGTGCTTCAGCCACGACGTGACTTCGCTTGAATTCCCATTTAGCAGGCGGTGGATCATTCGAGGATGCCGTCGCAAGCGTTAATTTCTCGCGTAACAACACAAAGTTGATGGCGTAGTTGTCCCCGCCGTATAGCCTAAAATCACGTTGCGTGAGTGATACCAATACACCACTCACTGCTTTGTCAGCAGTTATCTCGGCATTTCCTGTACTGAGGCTTTCTAGCGGTACAGTTAGTTTGAACTGCGGATTGCGATGCCAATTAGGATCTGCGTCGGGAAGCCAACCCCATCGAGTTTTTTCAATCAGGATCTCCTTCGACCGAGCGGAATGGCCTGACGAGTGTGATGATGAGTTATGATTGTGGTCATCACCTCCGGTGGGTGGAGGTGTTGGAACTGGAGTTTTTACGGGAGCTCCAGCAGCACTTGTGCCCACCCAGTCACCTCGTACACTGTATTGACGGTCATCTGGTTGGAAAACGTGCACCACAAAGAGCTCAGTGAACGTGTCTAGCAGATCTTCCCACACCATCCAGAAGCACCCATCATGTCCTGAACGAGAAAATTCACAACGCGGATCGGAGCGCATTGCCTGTTCAACTTGTGTATGCTCTTCCCACTTGCTGTCATCATTTGACCATTCTCCTTTCCACATGCCACGACCCCAAACTGTTTTGAGTTTCACAAAACGCAGTACCTCCTCGGAACTGTGTTTCCCAGTCGAACTGGAGCCTCCTGAGCTTCCACTAGACGGAAGCCCCACCTCAGTCACGTGCTGAATTACATACTGGCGATTTTTCACAATACCCATTGCAGTGACATCATGCGCGTTGAAGGATAGTTGTCGTAGTTGTGTCGTGAGAATGCATTTCTTTCGCTTATAGCGCAGTAGCTGCTTCCAGAGCAATATCGACGGGCTTGACACTGCTGCTTTGTTCCCCACTGTGGCTTGATCAAATTGTAATTGCTTAACACGTTCGAGTTGCAGGTCAACTCGATGTGCACTACCACCAGTACAATCTAGAAAGGCTTCGAGGATCCGTCCGCTGCTAGTCCCTGCGTTTCCCCCGATCCCACCACCATGTTTTTCATCCAGAGCTTGATAGCTTCCATGTAGTTTTGCATATGCCTTCTCCAAGAACGGAATGAAAACTTCATTCTTGTCGACACTACTACCATAGAGGATAGTCCCTGGAGGTGTGAAGGATGAAACACCAGTGATAACTTTGTCATCCGGTTGAAGCTCCATCGAGTACGGAATCCGAGTATCAGTAGTTACGGGCACCCAGTTGTCGTCCTTAAAAAAACGACATGTGTAGACTCCAAACTGCTTAAAGTTGTGCAAAGACTCGGAGACAAAGAGGTTTTCAATGAGGTTATCCGGATGCAAAGCTACAGCTGCAAACACACCGAGGAGCCATACATCATTGATCAACCCTTCACGTAGGACGCCACAACCAGCTGAGCTCTTAAAGTAGTCGGGATCCACCGTGTATTCCGTCGGTCGATACCAGAAGACGTGACCGGCAGACTCAGTATTCTGCTGAGGTACATAGTCTGGGAGTTTACTGGGATCGAAATACAAACTTGAAACATCAGAAGAGAAATCTGGGTCTTCATACAGTGTCACAGAACCAGAAGCTTCATCTGCTTGACTACTGAGCCATTGAATTATTTCATCCTCGACCGCCAAGGCCGAGGAATCGATCATGAGAGAGCGTTGAGGCATTTATTATATTGATGGCGTTTATGCGGGTGGTGAAACGACGCGTCGTTTCGTGTCCGGTAGTTGGTTTCAAATCTCTCACTTCAACTTTGGCGCGCAGAATTGGTTTGACCAATTCGGACTATATTACAGACTACAATTGCCCAAAAATGTCACGGATACGGCCATACTGGGCGACGAGGAATATCTGCGGGTATCGAGCTCTAGGGCGCTGTGCTTACTCCTCATCACGATTCAATGACTTGGTAGAAGCAGCTGACGCTAGTTTAGCAAAGGAATTACGCGTGGGTGTGTTGGGACTGGGTGCTATCGGGACAATATTTTTCACTCGATTGGGGCTGTTGGCCATTAATTCCAACGCCAAAACAGAGTTACCAACACTCAAAATCAACGCCTTCATCAAACCAGAGCAATTTGATGTTTGGACAAGAAAGCAAAAGTTGCAATTGTGTCTTGAAGGGAAAGAAAATGAGGAAAAGGAATCGTTGGAGTTTCAAGTGAATTTGGACAAGGTGGCAACTGTGTGCAATGCACCAAACGTTCGCGTTTGTACACTGGAGAGTGCGGAAACCGATGGATTGGATGTGTTGCTGGTTGCAGTGAAGGCGTACGATAGCGTGGGGGTGATCCGTGAGCTTCGGTACAGGAACAGGCATTTGCTGAAAGATGGCGCGTTATGTGTGCTGCTTCAGAATGGATTGGGCGAGGTGCCGGAAGAGGACGCAGGTGGCTTGGACAGGTTAGATGATCGATGGCAATTTGCAAATGGAGTGACGTTTGTTGGTGGACGAGTGAGGACCTTTGGGAAAGTGGTGACGAGTGGAGTGGACACGGGGATGACGTATCTTGCACCATTTGGAGCGGATGAGGGAAATCATAGTGATTCGGACGATGAAGTATTGCTACGAAGAGTACGAGATATGAAAATGGAGACGCTAGGGGAGATTTTCCGTGGTGCAGGTACGGAACGTGAGCATATACATCTTCTGCGTGGTGGTTCTAATGAAAAAGTGAATGTATTAAGGATTACGCTGCGAGGTACTGGAGGCTAGAAAAATGCAAGCGATGCTGTGGCGCAAGTTGATTGTAAACGCTGCAATTAACCCGCTCGCATCGTTATTAGACGCATCAAACAAGGTAAGCTCTCGAATATCCCGAAACTATGCACTATTCCGTTAACAATCGTTGCTATGCTGTTTTAGAGCGTTGCTAGTAGCGACTACAGTCGGCACTGTGTGAATATGGTGGTACAAGAAGCTCTTGCCGTCGCTCAGTGTGAGAAGATTGCTCTATCTTGCACCCAAGATGTACGAATGATGCCACCGTGATGTTGATGCTAGTGAGGTGACAAATGTTGTTTCTTCTGTGTACAGGAGTTAGTGGAAGAGATCCTCGATGTGGCTCGCAACACTGGCACCAATGTGTGCTCCATGCTGGCAGATCTTCGCCGTGGTTCTAGGTACAGCTCTTTACTGTTTGCATTGTGTGTACAAGTGGACATTTGTTAATACATTTGTGTTGTTCCCACAGAACTGAGATCGATGCTATCACTGGGCGCATTGTTGAAGGCGGGAAGCGGCACGGGATTCCTACCCCAACGAATGAGATATTGTACTCGCTAATCAAGGCGCTCGAGAAAGAGGAATCGCGTCGAAGTGACTTGCAGACGAATAGCAACTTGTCAGCATAGTTTCTGTTGCTTACAGATCGGTTCTCCGATAAAATCAGAGATGCATTGGCAACAGCCCATCCCTACACCTCATCAAAGTTTGCCTACTGATTCGTTGCGGCAACGAATCTTGCAAATTGCAGTTGTTAATTGCAATTGCAACTTCAAAAGTGTGTGTCAAGCGTGTTGAGGATGCGGCAAACGTGCACAACCGCGTCATTTAAACGTTTTGGACACGCAAGGTTTTTTAGCATTCGTCCACAATGCGCAAACGGTCCAAATCTGTCGCCGAATGTCTTCACAATCAGATCTTCCACAAAGTGCGCACTTGACCATCACTCTTGAGCATGGCGGAGGATCCTGAAGTGTTCAAGCGTCTGCCGACGTGCGTCGTCCCGGAGAAGGTACTGTCGCCCTCCCTCCTTCTCTCCCTCTCTCTCTACTCACTCGTCCCTCGTCTCTAGTACCACGTGGACTATGAACTCATCGACCTGCTCAATTTCCGCTTCGAAGGCTCCGAGCGCGTCCTTCTACGCGTTGAAGAAGCCACCAACGTCATCACGTGCCACGCCGTGGAGCTCTACGTGTTCGATGTGTCGGTGGAAGCAGATGGGAAGACGCAGCAGGCGCAGCAGATCCAGTACCAGGCCAAGGACGACTCGGTCTCGTTCCACTTCGACGAGCCGCTGGCGGCAGGCGCCAATGTGACGCTCAAGCTCCAGTTTCACGGCTTCCTGAACGACCAATTGCGTGGTTTCTACCGCACCGAGTACGAGAACCAGGGGGAGAAACGCGTGCTAGCAGTGACGCAGTTTGAAGCTTGTGATGCCCGTCGAGCGTTTGTTTGCTGGGATGAACCGGCACTCAAGGCGACGTTCGAGATCTCCATGGTCACGGAGACGGACCTCGTCGCTCTGTCGAACGCTCACGTGGTGGAGACGCTCGTGAGACCCAGGAGGAACGCACATATCCGCAAGACGACTCGGTCGGATGTGGGTGGAACGATGGAGAAACTCTGGAAGTTTGCTGAGTCTCCGGTCATGTCGACGTACCTCGTGGCAATGGTGGTGGGGGAGTTTGATATGATCTCGGACTTGACGAAGGAAGGTGTCGTGGTGAATGTGTATACGGCACCTGGACAGAGTGCTCGTGGACGTTTTGCGCTTGATGTGGCGACGAAAGCGCTGTCATTCTTTACCGAGAGCTTTGGGATTCCATACCCGCTGAAGAAACTGGATATGGTGGCTATCCCGGACTTCCTGGGTGCTATGGAGAATTGGGGACTAGTGACGTATACGGAGACGTTCTTGTTGGTCGACGAGAAACTCAGCAGTCATGAAATTAAGGCAGATGCAGCGCGCGCTATTTGTCACGAGCTGTCGCACCAATGGTTCGGTAACTTGGTGACGATGAACTGGTGGACGGGTCTTTGGTTAAACGAGGGTTTTGCACAGTTCATGGAGTTTGATGCAGCCGACCACATTTTCCCCAAGTGGAAGTTGTGGGAAACGTTTGTGCAAGACGTCATGCTCGGATCCGCTTTTGTGAAGGACGCTATGGTGTCGTCGCACCCCATTGAGGTGGTAGTGAACCACCCTGACGAGGCGGACGAAATTTTTGATGCCATTTCGTATCACAAGGGGTCAAGTATGGTGCGTATGCTGTCCGAATATCTCGGTCGTGACGTGTTCTACAGCGGCGTGCACGACTACCTTGTGAAATTTAGCTACAAGAACACAGTAACAGAGGACTTGTGGGAAGCACTGGAAAAAGCTTCTGGTCAGAAGCTGAAGGACATGGCGGATACTTGGACCAAGCAGGTGGGGTTTCCCTTGGTGACTGTAAAGCAGAATGCAGACGGCAAATGCGTACTCCTTCAGGAACGTTTCTTCGCTGATACAAGCATGAACAGTGGCGACAACACACTTTGGGATGTACCACTGACGTTTTGTACGTCGGACGACCCAAATTCAATTAAGCGTCTTGGAATATGGGACGCGAAAACTGCCTCGCTGAAAACCTCGACGGTGCCCATTACACCTCTGGAAGCTGGCAACGAGATTAACAAAGAAATTCAAATCCCTGCAGGGCTGAATGGCTGGATCAAGCTGAATCCTAATCAAGCTGGCTTCTATCTCGTTAACTACTCTCCTGCCTTGTGGAAACGACTCGAGATCCCTGTGAAGGAGCAACTTCTTGGCGTCCCTGATCGGGTCAGCCTCCTAAATTCTGTGTTCACGTTTGCTCGCGCTGGCGTATTAGATCTTCCTGTTGCTTTGGATTTCACTAGCGCGTACGTTGATGAGTCAGCGTCTTTATGTTGGAAAGAAATCTCACGCAACATGGGATACTACTCGAACATCTTCCGTGACGAGCCATTCTACTCCGAGTTCCAGCGCTACATCCGCACATTATTTGCACATGTGATGAAGCGCTTGGGCTGGAATGCTGATGCGTCCAAACAAGGTGACCCTGACGAGGGGGAGTTTCGTAAGACTGTGATCTATCGTTTGGGTCTTGCCAACGATCAGGATGTCATCAAAGAAGCGAAGAACCGCTTTCACGCGTATATTAATGGCGATTCGTCCGCACTTTCAGGTGATCTTCGTGGCTCCGTGTTTGACATCGAAGTGACGTACGGAGCCACGGGCAATGCCAAGCTTTTGCAAGATCTGCACAACAAGAGCGACTTTGCTGAGGAGCGCAGGGACTGCCTCGACGCAATGGGATCTGTCTCCGGTGCAGCCGCCCAACTCCAGGTTTTGGAGTGGGCTGTAGAAAATGTGCGCTCGCAAGATATTCACTACCCATTTATTAGTGTGGCCAGTGATAAGCGTGGTGTGCGTGTTGCATGGCAGTATCTACAAGACAAGTGGGGCTTCTTAGCCAAAAAATACTCGGCGATGACGCTGGGTTCCATTGTGTGCGGTGTAGTGTCTCGTTTTCAAAGCGAAGCAATGGCCGTCGAAGTAGAAGCTTTTATGATGGACAAGGACACGTCAGGATACAAACGTCGCCTCGAGGTGGCTCTGGAGGGAGTACGTCTCAAGAACGCTGCTTATTGCCGTGATCGTGAAATTCTGGCCAAGTGGCTGGAAGAGCGAGCCGTGTAATGAGGCATGTTTCATGGAAGCATTCCTTACTAATGGGATAACTCAACTACGCTATGGTCTCCATAACGTTTGCCTGTTATGATATTTGTCTGGTGGCCTTTGCTAAGCACTCAAGCGATCGCTTTACGCTTAGTTTTCCAATACAACGCGGTAGCGGACCGTGCCGTCACGCATCATTTGAAGCCCCTCATTTACCTTGCTCATCGGGAGCTTTTGAATCACCGGGCGGACACTTTTCTTGGACGCCACCTCCAGCATATCCTTGATGTTCTGAATGCTACCAATGTTGCTTCCCACGAACTTGGCGCCCTTGGCCACCACATGGAACGCGTTGAACTTGATATCATCGTCCGGCAAGCCCACCATGATGCACGTACCACGCACAGCTAGGAAGCTCAGGAAAGTGCTGTACGGCATGTTTTTGGCGTCAGCGGTGATCAGCAAAATGTTCACGGAGCCCACAGCTGCCGCCGCCTGCTTTTCATCCGAGTAGTTCACAAACTCATCAGCTCCGAGACGTCGAGCCTCCGTCTCCTTGCTGTTGGAACGGGAAAACGCCACCACTGAGGCAGCACCCAACGCCTTTGCAAACTGAATGGCAATGTGACCCAATCCACCGATCCCCACCACACCAACACGATCATTCGGCTTGATCCCGGCTTCCTTGAGTGGTGTGAATACTGTCGTTCCAGCACACATCAACGGCGCCACTACATCTGACGGGATGTTGTCAGGAATCTTGAAAGCGTACTCATGGGCCACACGAACGTAGTCCGCGAAGCCACCGTACGAAATGGCACCGTCGTTTTTGTACTTGTAGTTGTACGTCCCAACTCGCTGAGGGCAGTACCCGTCGTCTCCATTGGCACAAACCGAGCATGGTTCATTCCGGTCCTTGTTCAGGCACGCCCACACCTCAGCTCCCACACCAACCCTGTCACCAACTTTCAGATCCGTAACCTCGGATCCAGCTAGAGTTACTTCGCCAGCGATTTCGTGACCAACAACGCACGGATACATGACTCCTCCCCAGCCACCACTAAGTGTGTGGATATCGGAACCGCAGATGCCGCAGTGCGATATCTTGATTTCCACATCTCCAGGTCCAAGTGGACGTGACTGGTATGTCCATGGCTTGATCTCTTCTCCTTCCGCAAAGGAGGCGTAGGCGTGGATAGTTTTTGGGGCAGTCGACATGGTGATGAAAGAAGAGGTGGAGCTTTTGAGGCTTAATGGTTTGTTAGCAAATTACCGTATGGAGTAAGGTAGCCTATGTGAAGTTTGCATCCTTGAAAGTCTGCTCATGTTGAAGCTACTTGTTGTGGCACATAATCATCGTAAACGAGATTTAGCCGTAAACCACAACTAGAGATACAAGGTCGTCTCGAGGACGAAGAAGCTCGGAAATTTCCAAATGGGATTTAACGAAGTGTATTAGACGGCAAGAGAGCATAAAGCTAGCAAAAGCTAAAACCCGCAAAGGACCTGCACAACACTGCCCGGCCATCCGTGGGAAGCAACAACGGCTTGAACTGTTACCGAATCGAACTTGTGCGGGTAGACAAGCTTTAACCACCTCAAAATCTCGAGGTGACCGCACTCCGCAGCACCCGTTGAAGCAGAAAGAGAGCAAACCGCGTTACAGCTCTCGTGTAAATAAACGAGAGTCGCGAAATGACCGCGAGTTGCAGCCAGGTCCATAGCACGCTCTGTGGACCGTGCAGATGTATAACAATTGAGCCAGCAAACGACGCTAATGTGCCCATTCATTGCTGCAAAGTCCACAGCAAACGACGCTAATGTGCCCATTCATTGCTGCAAAGTCCATAGCGTCTGTGGTGCAGACGCAACCGTGGCACCACAGCCACCGAAGAACCTCTAAATGATCGTTAGCAGCCGCACCGTCCATCGCGCGAGACGTCCCGGGCCCGTAGCCGCGGAGAAAAAGCCATTTTAGCACATGCAAACAGCCATTTGCCGCGGCCGAATCGACAGCAGCATTCGTGCAACCTTCCTGTCATCGTAAACGAGATTTAGCCGTAAACCACAACTAGAGATACAGTAGACTGAATAATCGATGATACATCCCTCCAGTTGTTAGGGTAAAAATGGTCGCTAATCAAAAACACCTTAGCTTCGATCGATCTATCATCGCTGGGGAGTATTGATTGATAATCTATTACTCTTGTCTCTTTGCAGTAGAGGAAGCAGTAACATACAATTTACGGGGTATCCATTCCAGCGCGCACACCACCGCGAGCAAGCAGGTCAGCAATATCATCCTTGTTCGGCAATTGTGATGAACGCACGTCGTGCACGAGGCGCTGCACCTTTTTCTCCTGCTTGAGGTACTGCAGCGCCATGTTGCCCAAATTGGAGTCTGGCAGAGCCTCAGTGAACTGCAGGCCCTCGCGGTACACGATTTTGCTGGCGAGACTCGAGGCTACAATGGAGCGGATGTAGGCAAGCGGTACGTTCTGCTGCACACGGTCCAGGGCCAACTCGCGGAGTTTGGGTGGCAGGTGCTCCTCAATGAGCGTGAACAGAATATGCTGGTCCTCCTCGCACACTTCGTCGAAGTGAGCCAGCACGGCATCGTGCACGCGGGTGATCGCACGACTGATGCGCTCACTAGCAGGTGGCAACGCTGACGTAGGGTCCTTCTTGTACTCTCGGAACAGCAACTGAGCTTCCACGCGGGCTAGAGCGCGAAGTTTGTCGACTACCTCCACCACCAACTCGTCCTTGACAGCCATAAACTCGTCCGTCTCTAGTAACATACTTGCCACGATTTCGTACGATGAGCAGACCACACCGCACTTGTTGGCTGAACTGTCCTTCACTATGACGACACCGGCATTGTCGAACAGAAGTTGTCGCGCTTCGGGCGTAATGAAAAGGTTGGCACCCTCCACAATCAAACCTGATGATGGTTTTCCATCGGCATCGAGATAGTCACGCCAATTATTCTCGTTGATCGTGTTCGGACGGCCACCGGCCGGGATAAAGAGATCACTCTTCACACGGTTGTGCATCGAATTGCGCGCGCGGATTCCCTCTTGCGTGTTGATATCGTGCTTCACACCGGAAGATGAAACCTTGGACCCGTCAAAGCTCGACAGCGGCAATGATTCGTGCACAAGACGCAACAGTTCCTGCATATCGAGACCCTCAGGGTCCTCGATCACACCCGTACCGTCGCAAATACCGACAATACGCAGGTTGTCACCGTACTCGCGGTGTAGGATCTTGATGACATTGCCAGCCACATCACCATCGGTTCCACCAGTGATCTTGACCGTGAACGGCTGGTTCTTGGGGTCTATGTTCTGCGAGCGCAGAGCAACGTCAGCGAAGACGGCCACACCTTCACTCGTGACACCGTACACCTTGTGGTTGAAACCAGCATCAGGCTTGGAGCTGATGAAGGCACGAGGGATCGGGTAGCCACGGTACGCAGCTCGCTTGGTCATCCAGACAATATCTGCGGGGATGATGTTCTCATCCGGGCCCAGGTAGATCAGTTCATCCTTACCATAGTAATCCACAATTTTCTCCTTTACTGCTTCATCCGTCGTGTTCAGGTCGAGAAGCGCATCCGAGAAAGCTTTCACACTCTTACGTATGATGAAATCACGTGGGGCAACATCACCAATAGGCCCCACAATGGGATCGCATAGCACCACAGCCTTGGAACCACCTTCAGGGATATCCTTGTTCTTTAGCTGTTGAGCGAAGGCCAGATTGTACGCCTCGTTATATTGGCGAGCACTCTCGAGTGCATGGGCATCCGTGGAGCTAGGATAAACCATGCGCAGACCACCACGAGCAATATCACGGAAGCGCACGTGGAATCCCTTGAAACGACGACCGTAGATGAAGAAGACACCGTAAGGGGTATCCTTGCCCACAGTGCCGTAGCCCATGACCTTCGGGTCCATGCGCAACGACAAAGCGTAGCGGTCGCGAATGAACTTGTTCGTACGCAGAGTACCACGAACAGCATCCGCCATGCTGTTCAGTAGCAGGATGGAGTCTTCATGCTCCACGTTGCGACGGATCTCCTTCTTCAGTTCTTCGACAATTGCGTCCTGCTCAGCATCCGTAATCAGTCTTTCCTTGTGCGGGTCGAACTTGTCCAGGAAGAAGTCGGCAATGCGTGAAGCTAAAGGTAGGTGCTGGTCATGCTCCAGTGTTTCCATTATACGGGTCAATGAGTACGCGAATGGGTCCTTCTTTGCCAGAACACCGTGCAGCATATTGCCGTATGCGTAGATAATCTCAGCACGCGAGAGTCCCAGGTCCGGATGCTGCAGCGTCAAATGTACAGGACGGTCATCCACCCACTTGAGATACTTGAGGTTCCCCGAGATCTTTAGCCATTCGAACTGGAAATTTTCCTTCAGCGCTTCTTCGCTAGGTTGCACGAGGATGCGGATCATGGCGACGTGGGCTCCACGATTGTGTGGGTCTTTAACCACGTCCAAGTGTGCGCGCACGACGTTGAGGCTGCACAAACCGAGGTACGTAGCTGCCTTCTGCATAAAACCCTTGGGAATGACATTGGAAGCAGCGATCGTCAGCATTGTCTGCGGGATGCCGCCACCAAGCTTGTTCTCCTCGCTACGGTCCTCCCAATTGTGCTCGACATCCACCGCAACACCTTCCGTGCCACGCACTCTAGCAAAAAGCTCCATCTGCCAGGCCAGTCGACGCGGATTGCTGTACTGCACATACATGGTGTTGCATTGGTTGAGGAACGTGTCCACCGCTTGAGGCTCGAAGTGGGAGCCGGGGTTGGGATAGCACGGGTTGCCAGCATATTTTCCAGACTGGATCTCCCCGCAGAAGTGCTGGATACTCGAACGAGCCGTCTTCTCGCCCTCCGTCTGGTTCAGGAAAGGTTCCTGTTGACCGAAGCGGAAGATATCGAGCCCGAGTGAGTCGTCCAGCGACGTGAAGATTTTGACACGAGCAAGTGTCGCATTGTCCACTGTCTGTGGGAGTTGGTCCAGCACGTTGGCGAGCCGTCCAGGGTAGTTGGCTCCTGAGCGGAAGTGCGAAAAGACTCGGTGGTCTTCCGATCGTAGCATCACTTCCGGCTGCTGGGCGCCCATGAGCGCCGTGATGGCGTTGAGATGCTGCACACGATCCTCCTCGTCGATAGAGCGGAAGTACGAAGGCGGCATGTTCTGGAGGAACCACGGCACGGTCTTGCTGGCCGACTCCTTCTGGAACTTCTCTAAGGCTCGGAGCATCTCTTCCTTGGACACGGCGTCGCCACTCGCTGCGAATGCGCGAGTGAACTGGAGCGCATTCGAGCGGGCGGACGCACGACGCAGCGCTCGGAACTGGGAAACTTGCAGCATCAACTTGACTTGATCCGGACGCGGCGGGATGAAGAATGAGAATGACCAAACTGCAACTTGGTCCGTTACATTTGCTGACGTACGCTCCCACCAAGCGGATATCTAAGGATTTGTATGAGGGTGATTTGTCAAAATACGGAGGTCGAAATGACGAAAGAAGGGTCAAGGACTGGAGATTTAGAGAGCTCAATGAATAGTTGTTGTGTTGCTTTATGGTGTATGCAGGTGCAGAGAACTAGACAGTGCTCCGTCAAGTTTGTATATTTCATCGGACAAATGATGAAACAAGTTGGATTGTAGTAGATACTGTAGTGTTGGGGGCACAACGTACGCATCCACTCAGTGAAAATTGCTGCTACTGTTCAGGATTAACGCTATTTGCCGCCATATCTGATCGTATCAAAACGAATAGCGATGTGCCACGATCGTCTTTCAATTCTATCCCAATTTATGATACTTCAGCAAACTCCTGATTTTGTCAATTCGATGACAAGATCCAGGTGGATGTGCCATTGGCCAATCGGAAACGGTCGCGTCGTTTCGTCTGTCTCTGGGTTTGAGTCTGTCATAGCTGATATTATAACTTCGCACCGGAATGCAGCTTACAGAGGTAACTTAAATAGGCATTGACTTGACCTCAGGTATCACATCTCCCGATTATCAATGTTAGAAAGGGTCCCCGACCCAAGATGGCTACTCCGACGCTTTCCGCGTCATGACCACCAAGACGAGGCATGATGCAATGCGCCGATGGGAGCAATAGTGCAGGCTGCACGCCACCACTCGATCCACGACGCGGCAATGATACGGTCCTGACACTCATCCCTAGCACGTTGAACTTTGTGTGATCTTTCCCAGTCTCGAAGTCATTCCTGGAACTGAAACACCGAAATCGAGGAGATCTGATGCTTGACGCGTATTTTCAAGAGTAAACCTTGCATCTAAGCTACAAATGAGGTGAGATGTGGTCCAATTAGTGTTGTTACATGGGTATATTGTGTACGTTTCACTGCAACAGATCATTATTTTAAGCTCTCGACGAGCTCTTTCGGATTGCAGGATTATTGCTGTGGGGTCCAAGCAGAATGGATGTGTACGCATTGCCTCCCAGAGCACAGGAACTAGTTAAAAGCTTTGTGAATTTTAAAGAACGCGTCACGTATTTTCTCGAAGCATCAGGCATTGAGTCGCTGGGACATAGTGAGTGGATCACGCAAGTTTGCACACCAACGTACGAAGATATCGTGGTTCTTGTCGAGGACACAGCGAGCGTCTACACTTCCCCCAACTTTATTCGACTACTCTGTCGTGACGACAAATTCAAGGATATCCGAGATCGCAATATCCGTCTGGTCGATGCACTGGAAGCTCAAAATCCCCACTTAGTGGTGATTGATGAGCTGTTCAAACACTTGGACAAATTCACAGTGGAAGATCGTGGGCGCAGCTTTTTACTCCTCGCTTCAAAAGTAGATGAAACAGGGAATAAAGTGCCCGTAGAATGGCTGGACAAAATTTGCCAGAGTTTTGAGGTGTCGCCTCGAGCGTTGAGACCACAACTTTTACTTGCAGCATCGATTATCGGTCATGAGCCTATGATTACCCAGTTACTTCAAGATATTGCAGCGGATGAAGAAGTAATGCCAAACGTTGACGCTGTTGAAGCAGAATGTTTGATAGAAGCAACCATGAACCAACATTTTTTGATTGTCAAGAAACTCCTGGATGGCGGGAGGTTTTCCAAAGGCAGCGATACGTGCTGGAATGCTGTGGTACAAGCGTTAGAAGTCTCCTGTATCAATGGATTCGCCGATATCACCGACATTTTACTCCCATATTACGTGTTGTATTGTTCAGTGACCTCAGCTTGCATTGCTCAGCACCCTCGTCTTCTTCGCCTAGCACTGTCGAATTGGCATTTCGAGATTGTGGAAATGTTACTCGACTGCGACCCTCGAGGATCGCTCTGTAACATGGTGGAACTTATTGCTTCATTACGATATGAGGTAGTACAGGCGACACAAGAATGCGTTACAGCAGTAACACCGTCCGGGTTTGTAGCAATTGTTGTAGGGGAGGGAAACGACAGTGATGCTGATTTACTCCTGTGGGATGCAACTGCATTAGCATGTGGAGTATCATCGAAAAACAAAACTATGGTGAGGTTTCTTGTGAATCACGTGAAGTTCTGTCCCGAGATACTCTGTGCAGCACTGGCGACCGCACTAGATAATGGGAACGTCGAGGTTGTTGAGATCATTTCATCGAGACTGCAAAAGATGGGTCAGTATGGGTCAATAACAGCAAAAGTTGAAGCAAAAAGCGAAACAGTGGAGGAAATGGTTACATCGCCCCCATCCGTAAACTTGGACTGCTCGAACACAAGCACGGTTAAGGTGTGTCCATCTGAATTGGAGAACCAGTGTCATCCTAGCGGAATGAAGGATAATCAACACCAGTTGACGGGTACAGACACCGAAAACAATGAGGAAGTATTGCCGCATTTGACATCGGCAGAGAACCCGGAAACATTGTGTAGTACCTGTTTTAGTACCGTTGAGCATGTGATGTTTGCAGCACAGCAGTCGGCCATCCTCAAAATACTCGATTTATCAGATTCATATGATGACAACAATGTGATCACATCCGAAGGATTGATTCGATCACGACCAGCAGAGAACCTAGAAACACTGCGTACTACCTGTTGCAGTACGGTTGAGCACGTGATATCTTCAGCAAGGCAGTCGGTCCTCAAACTAACCAAGATGTGTCAGAATGAATTCGTACAAGAATTAACGCATGACAAGGTTGAAAAGAATTGCGAGACTGAGATGACGGGTGATTCACTGGCAGAATTGCAGCATCCGACAGATGTGTACCCTGTTGCAACATTGGAATTGTTGCATGAATTTTCCAGTAAGGCCGTTAATCAAATTATTGACGAAGGGAAATTGGTAGTGGCTCAGCATAAAGTTGAAATTACAACGCCGGCAGATGAACAAATTCAGAATTCGATCATTGAAGACAATTCCGAAGGTAGCACAACATTTCGGTACGACCAACCAACCGTGAAAACACAAAGCGCTATGAAGGTAATGGATCGCGAATTCACGATCAATCTGACGACTGCAGACGAGAAGATACCTGGTATACAACCCGAAAATTGTTCTGATGATGTCAATTCTGATGATTTGACATGTAGTTACTGTGATCCTGCTGTGATCGATAATAAAACTTCGGATGCAGAGGCTAGTGAAAATGATACATCGGCAGATCTGAAAAAAGTTGAATCACCCCCTTTGGAGCCGGTAATAGGTAGCGTAATCCTTCAACAGGAACTTCCTGGTGTCGAAGATGACAGCATTGTGACAAGACAAGGCAAAGCTGAAGAAGAGTTGATACAAGATGGGTCTTCATCTGTATCTGGCCCTAAAATTGCGGTTGCTGCTAAACCTCACAATAATGTCTGCTCCATCAAACCCACCGTCATTCATACACGCAATTTTTCTGGCAAGATAGATCACCCCACAGTAAGTCCTAACCGAGCCACGATTTTCTGCCCTGTGAAGTGGGTCGAAAATACGCTCGACATTCCCGAGCCCGCTTTCGACACTTCCGCGTCATTGTCGGAAGGAGATCGTGTTGAAGTGCGTTATAAAGGACAACAGATCTTGCTCCAGGGTGTTATAATTTTTAGTCACTCGAACAATGTCTATGATATCGCCTACGAAGATGGCGGGGAGGATGTCTGTGTCCCTCGCAAATTCATTCAACTGCTGGAAACATCAAACACTACTTCCAGTTGCGAATTACAAAACTGTAAATCGGAACTACGACAAGAAACAGGCGAGCATCAATCTATAAACCATTTAACAACCAGTGGATGCTCTCTCTTGGATGTCGACGAAGAACAGGACAATGGAAGGATTTCGGCTTCAGCGTCACTCTCTTCACTAGCTTATCAACCAGATCAAGAGGAAGGCGCTGAAGTAACCAATGATATTAGATTGAGCACGAACGAAGAATTAAACGGCTGTAACAATATGCTGGACCAGTTGTCGGGTATGACTGAGTTGACACTGAGGCTCAGTAGGCCGAATAGTGAAGAACGGTTGATCCAAGCACCTAACGCCCCAACGTTTGATTTGCCGATCAATGATCTTGATGCCCAAAACTCTACATGTAGTTCCTTAAACAGTACCAGAAAATCGTCGCGTTCATCTCATGAGAAACTTCCATCAGAACGACCTGCAGTTGACCAAGTTCTGGAAGATAATGATCTAGCGATTGAGCAACTACCCGAGATCCCAAGTATACTTGTATCAAAGCCTGAGTTATCGGGACCTCGTGCAAGTGATACGGTCGACGAGATTCAAGTCACCGCTGGAACTTCACAGCTGAGGCTACGAGATAGACAACTATCATTTTCCTCTCACCAGGATCGTTGTACAACAGCAGATAGCGCTTCTGCGGAAGAAATGGCAGAATGGAGAAACGTCGATCTCCTGTTGAACCGCAAACGACGGTTCTTCCAGACCCAAACAGGTAGCATCGAGAGCGCCAGAATGCCGTGGGGGGAAGAATTTGCCACTATTCAGTCATTAAAGCGATTCGCAGCGCAGTACCCCGATATTCTTCGTGCACACATGTAAGTGCAATTTTGTCGCTCTTTGTAACACGGGCTGACCTCACCAATATGTAGAGAAACCCAATTACGCGAGTTGGATGGCCCTCTCCTGGGTAACAGTCCAGGGAAACTACGCTCTTTGAAGAAAAGCAATGCATCTGCACACCCTGGTGCTGCTCAAGCTCGCGAATCTTTACTGCTGATGAAAGATTTAGCATTCTTGCTACAACATCGTCTTGCCCCATTTTTTGGTACGAGCTAAAACCCTTGGAACCAAGAGCAAGAGCAAGATGTTTAACTGTGTTATTTGTACGGTACAGGATCAATTATCCCTGTTGTGCTTGAAACTGTCTTTAGTGCCGAGAAACGATTCCTATGTGAGACGGCGACCGAAGTCTTAGATGCGATAATTCTGTACTGCAGCGATCGAAAACTCGCTCTGGTGTTTCTCCAACTGAATGAAACGTACAGCAAGTACCAAGACTTGCGTCTTTATAACTTGGTAAGTGATCATCTAGAGGATTTCAGAAAATTACTGATCTTGTTCACATTCTCCACTGACAAATACATGTAGACTTGCGTTTACGTGGAAAAATGCGTCCATAACTGGAACAAACCAGAGTGTTATAGTCTCTTGCATTCATCTCAATCGTCCACTACGCTGCTTCGACTCCTGGCTACGATGTTGATTTCAAAATCGGCACCCGGACGATTAGCAGCCCAGAAAAGTTTTAAGTACCTCCGTGATGAGCTTGGGGTGAGATACTGTCTTGCATAGTTGGTTGATGCACAATCTTTACTAAACTAACATGATGTAGGTTCACAACTTTGAGGCCGTATTGCGAGTGCATCTACCTCTAGATCTGCAACACCTCGTGTTAAAAGATGATGAAGGTCTTTCGAAATCAAAGAGAGCGCGAAACTCGAGTAAGCGATGTGAAGCTGAAAAACGAGTAGATGCCCGAAGTCCTACGATCGTGCAATCTAGTCCTAGTATCTTGCAGCGTATGCTCCTGCATCGGCAAAATCGCGTTCTTCCAAAGCAAACTTGAATAACGACAAACTTGGAAACACTTCATTTCGTGGTTTTACATGTGATCCGTGGATTCCTTGATTGCAAGATTGGTCTGTGGTAGCATTGTCGGATGCTAGTTTAAACGTCTCTAACTATTGTAAGATTTTACAAAAGCCACGCCCTGGTGTACATTTCATCACATTTACAGTTCTCAAGACCAATGCCCCATGCACCGTACATCGTTGCAAACACCATCTGAAACTATTTACATCTCGATAAACAGACGAAGGCACTGAACACCGAAAGCACGATTTCTGGACTCACGATGGTTTGTGAGCCCTGCCGCAGGAATCATCCAACCTCCTTTAAAGCTTGATATCGGTCGACATCTGCTGGCCATACATTGTTGACTTCGCCGCTGAACTACCTCATTCATTGTCCGCATTAGAATTCGCGAGCCAAGACTGAACTTTGCAGCGACGTCTGGTCGAAGTTGGCTGTGTGGAAGGAGTTCAGACTCAAAGCCCGCTTGCGCACAGGCGCTTCGTTGTCGCAATCATGGTGCTGATATGTTGGCTGCTGCGTCGCTGAAAAGGGTCGATGCCCGAGCCCACCACTGTCGTCGCTGTTATTGTTGTTGTCCGGTAATGCACTGCGGTTAATGGCCAGCGAGCAGAGACTGCAGATTGTCAGCTTCATCTTGCCCACGACGGGAATGTCTGCGTTGATAGTCAGCTTACAACGGCTACATATGACCTACAAATAAGAGAGACATGACAGAGCAAAACCAGACCAACACAGCGTTAATAAATGCCCAACCATTTGTAGAGCACAACGCTGAGGAAGAGAGCCAGGAGCACGTAGCACAGCTCCGTGTGAGCAATTCTAACAGTTACAATGCTCGAACTGGACTCCTTCTCTCTCACAGCATTTCGTCGTACCTCGCCACATTTCTGGCAGTTGTATCTCCTCTTGAAAGTGCCAATATCATCCACACAGACAAAGCACGTCTTGACCTTCCCGGCGCCATCAATTGACTTCTGCGTGCAAAAGTCTGGTTGGCCACGCGCTTCATATTGACATATTTCTTCAAATGTTCCAAGCTCATGAGTCGTTGTCGTAGTCCTTTGCTGCCACCCATTGCGGCACATTGCCCTTCAAATCCGTATACACTGCTTGTACATATCCAGTGTCTTGCGGTCCCGTTTGCTCTCAATAAAGACAATTCCCGAGCGATACATGCTGCCTCTCACGAATCCATGGGACTTTTCCATATCGGGACAACTCTTGATCTTCACCGAGTGCAACACCGAGCGAATCCCCTTCGTCCATCAGGGAGCGTAAACCGCCGTTGAATCTCCAAGTAGCAGTAGTCTCGATTGCGCACCATGACGTAGGGCGATCGTACAGCTGACCAGCGAATGCCAATGAATACCGTGCTCTCTTCTGGTCGATAGGGTAGAATCTCATAGAGTACTACCGAATGTAGAATGTCGGGAGAGAGTTTCTTCTCCAGTTGCATGTTCGGGTTCGCCATGTCCACGTCGTAGAGTTCCATGATCTCCTCGACTGTCGCTTCGACTTGCGTGATCCCTCGGAAGTAGAACACGCCCTTCTTGCTCTCGGACTTGACCTTGACCTTCTCCACTCGAATGCTCTCCATCTGCTCTGTATATTCCCATTTCAGACCGTCCTGGAACTGATCCTCGTCACTATCGATGCTCGAGTCTCGACTGCTAAAGGCTTCACCTGCTGAGAACCGAAGCAGCTCGT
>VOQZ01001383.1:0-29587 GCA_008079305.1 Phytophthora palmivora | reverse complement strand
TGCATATCGAGACCCTCAGGGTCCTCGATCACACCCGTACCGTCGCAAATACCGACAATACGCGGTTGTCGTCACCGTACTCGCGGTGTAGGATCTTGATGACATTGCCAGCCACATCACCATCGGTTCCACCATGATCTTGACCGTGAACGGCTGGTTCTTGGGGTCTATGTTCTGCGAGCGCAGAGCAACGTCAGCGAAGACGGCCACACCTTCACTCGTGACACCGTACACCTTGTGGTTGAAACCAGCATCAGGCTTGGAGCTGATGAAGGCACGAGGGATCGGGTAGCCACGGTACGCAGCTCGCTTGGTCATCCAGACAATATCTGCGGGGATGATGTTCTCATCCGGGCCCAGGTAGATCAGTTCATCCTTACCATAGTAATCCACAATTTTCTCCTTTACTGCTTCATCCGTCGTGTTCAGGTCGAGAAGCGCATCCGAGAAAGCTTTCACACTCTTACGTATGATGAAATCACGTGGGGCAACATCACCAATAGGCCCCACATGGGATCGCATAGCACCACAGCCTTGGAACCACCTTCAGGGTATCCTTGTTCTTAGCTGTTGAGCGAAGGCCAGATTGTACGCCTCGTTATATTGGCGAGCACTCTCGAGTGCATGGGCATCCGTGGAGCTAGGATAAACCATGCGCAGACCACCACGAGCAATATCACGGAAGCGCACGTGGAATCCCTTGAAACGACGACCGTAGATGAAGAAGACACCGTAAGGGGTATCCTTGCCCACAGTGCCGTAGCCCATGACCTTCGGGTCCATGCGCAACGACAAAGCGTAGCGGTCGCGAATGAACTTGTTCGTACGCAGAGTACCACGAACAGCATCCGCCATGCTGTTCAGTAGCAGGATGGAGTCTTCATGCTCCACGTTGCGACGGATCTCCTTCTTCAGTTCTTCGACAATTGCGTCCTGCTCAGCATCCGTAATCAGTCTTTCCTTGTGCGGGTCGAACTTGTCCAGGAAGAAGTCGGCAATGCGTGAAGCTAAAGGTAGGTGCTGGTCATGCTCCAGTGTTTCCATTATACGGGTCAATGAGTACGCGAATGGGTCCTTCTTTGCCAGAACACCGTGCAGCATATTGCCGTATGCGTAGATAATCTCAGCACGCGAGAGTCCCAGGTCCGGATGCTGCAGCGTCAAATGTACAGGACGGTCATCCACCCACTTGAGATACTTGAGGTTCCCCGAGATCTTTAGCCATTCGAACTGGAAATTTTCCTTCAGCGCTTCTTCGCTAGGTTGCACGAGGATGCGGATCATGGCGACGTGGGCTCCACGATTGTGTGGGTCTTTAACCACGTCCAAGTGTGCGCGCACGACGTTGAGGCTGCACAAACCGAGGTACGTAGCTGCCTTCTGCATAAAACCCTTGGGAATGACATTGGAAGCAGCGATCGTCAGCATTGTCTGCGGGATGCCGCCACCAAGCTTGTTCTCCTCGCTACGGTCCTCCCAATTGTGCTCGACATCCACCGCAACACCTTCCGTGCCACGCACTCTAGCAAAAAGCTCCATCTGCCAGGCCAGTCGACGCGGATTGCTGTACTGCACATACATGGTGTTGCATTGGTTGAGGAACGTGTCCACCGCTTGAGGCTCGAAGTGGGAGCCGGGGTTGGGATAGCACGGGTTGCCAGCATATTTTCCAGACTGGATCTCCCCGCAGAAGTGCTGGATACTCGAACGAGCCGTCTTCTCGCCCTCCGTCTGGTTCAGGAAAGGTTCCTGTTGACCGAAGCGGAAGATATCGAGCCCGAGTGAGTCGTCCAGCGACGTGAAGATTTTGACACGAGCAAGTGTCGCATTGTCCACTGTCTGTGGGAGTTGGTCCAGCACGTTGGCGAGCCGTCCAGGGTAGTTGGCTCCTGAGCGGAAGTGCGAAAAGACTCGGTGGTCTTCCGATCGTAGCATCACTTCCGGCTGCTGGGCGCCCATGAGCGCCGTGATGGCGTTGAGATGCTGCACACGATCCTCCTCGTCGATAGAGCGGAAGTACGAAGGCGGCATGTTCTGGAGGAACCACGGCACGGTCTTGCTGGCCGACTCCTTCTGGAACTTCTCTAAGGCTCGGAGCATCTCTTCCTTGGACACGGCGTCGCCACTCGCTGCGAATGCGCGAGTGAACTGGAGCGCATTCGAGCGGGCGGACGCACGACGCAGCGCTCGGAACTGGGAAACTTGCAGCATCAACTTGACTTGATCCGGACGCGGCGGGATGAAGAATGAGAATGACCAAACTGCAACTTGGTCCGTTACATTTGCTGACGTACGCTCCCACCAAGCGGATATCTAAGGATTTGTATGAGGGTGATTTGTCAAAATACGGAGGTCGAAATGACGAAAGAAGGGTCAAGGACTGGAGATTTAGAGAGCTCAATGAATAGTTGTTGTGTTGCTTTATGGTGTATGCAGGTGCAGAGAACTAGACAGTGCTCCGTCAAGTTTGTATATTTCATCGGACAAATGATGAAACAAGTTGGATTGTAGTAGATACTGTAGTGTTGGGGGCACAACGTACGCATCCACTCAGTGAAAATTGCTGCTACTGTTCAGGATTAACGCTATTTGCCGCCATATCTGATCGTATCAAAACGAATAGCGATGTGCCACGATCGTCTTTCAATTCTATCCCAATTTATGATACTTCAGCAAACTCCTGATTTTGTCAATTCGATGACAAGATCCAGGTGGATGTGCCATTGGCCAATCGGAAACGGTCGCGTCGTTTCGTCTGTCTCTGGGTTTGAGTCTGTCATAGCTGATATTATAACTTCGCACCGGAATGCAGCTTACAGAGGTAACTTAAATAGGCATTGACTTGACCTCAGGTATCACATCTCCCGATTATCAATGTTAGAAAGGGTCCCCGACCCAAGATGGCTACTCCGACGCTTTCCGCGTCATGACCACCAAGACGAGGCATGATGCAATGCGCCGATGGGAGCAATAGTGCAGGCTGCACGCCACCACTCGATCCACGACGCGGCAATGATACGGTCCTGACACTCATCCCTAGCACGTTGAACTTTGTGTGATCTTTCCCAGTCTCGAAGTCATTCCTGGAACTGAAACACCGAAATCGAGGAGATCTGATGCTTGACGCGTATTTTCAAGAGTAAACCTTGCATCTAAGCTACAAATGAGGTGAGATGTGGTCCAATTAGTGTTGTTACATGGGTATATTGTGTACGTTTCACTGCAACAGATCATTATTTTAAGCTCTCGACGAGCTCTTTCGGATTGCAGGATTATTGCTGTGGGGTCCAAGCAGAATGGATGTGTACGCATTGCCTCCCAGAGCACAGGAACTAGTTAAAAGCTTTGTGAATTTTAAAGAACGCGTCACGTATTTTCTCGAAGCATCAGGCATTGAGTCGCTGGGACATAGTGAGTGGATCACGCAAGTTTGCACACCAACGTACGAAGATATCGTGGTTCTTGTCGAGGACACAGCGAGCGTCTACACTTCCCCCAACTTTATTCGACTACTCTGTCGTGACGACAAATTCAAGGATATCCGAGATCGCAATATCCGTCTGGTCGATGCACTGGAAGCTCAAAATCCCCACTTAGTGGTGATTGATGAGCTGTTCAAACACTTGGACAAATTCACAGTGGAAGATCGTGGGCGCAGCTTTTTACTCCTCGCTTCAAAAGTAGATGAAACAGGGAATAAAGTGCCCGTAGAATGGCTGGACAAAATTTGCCAGAGTTTTGAGGTGTCGCCTCGAGCGTTGAGACCACAACTTTTACTTGCAGCATCGATTATCGGTCATGAGCCTATGATTACCCAGTTACTTCAAGATATTGCAGCGGATGAAGAAGTAATGCCAAACGTTGACGCTGTTGAAGCAGAATGTTTGATAGAAGCAACCATGAACCAACATTTTTTGATTGTCAAGAAACTCCTGGATGGCGGGAGGTTTTCCAAAGGCAGCGATACGTGCTGGAATGCTGTGGTACAAGCGTTAGAAGTCTCCTGTATCAATGGATTCGCCGATATCACCGACATTTTACTCCCATATTACGTGTTGTATTGTTCAGTGACCTCAGCTTGCATTGCTCAGCACCCTCGTCTTCTTCGCCTAGCACTGTCGAATTGGCATTTCGAGATTGTGGAAATGTTACTCGACTGCGACCCTCGAGGATCGCTCTGTAACATGGTGGAACTTATTGCTTCATTACGATATGAGGTAGTACAGGCGACACAAGAATGCGTTACAGCAGTAACACCGTCCGGGTTTGTAGCAATTGTTGTAGGGGAGGGAAACGACAGTGATGCTGATTTACTCCTGTGGGATGCAACTGCATTAGCATGTGGAGTATCATCGAAAAACAAAACTATGGTGAGGTTTCTTGTGAATCACGTGAAGTTCTGTCCCGAGATACTCTGTGCAGCACTGGCGACCGCACTAGATAATGGGAACGTCGAGGTTGTTGAGATCATTTCATCGAGACTGCAAAAGATGGGTCAGTATGGGTCAATAACAGCAAAAGTTGAAGCAAAAAGCGAAACAGTGGAGGAAATGGTTACATCGCCCCCATCCGTAAACTTGGACTGCTCGAACACAAGCACGGTTAAGGTGTGTCCATCTGAATTGGAGAACCAGTGTCATCCTAGCGGAATGAAGGATAATCAACACCAGTTGACGGGTACAGACACCGAAAACAATGAGGAAGTATTGCCGCATTTGACATCGGCAGAGAACCCGGAAACATTGTGTAGTACCTGTTTTAGTACCGTTGAGCATGTGATGTTTGCAGCACAGCAGTCGGCCATCCTCAAAATACTCGATTTATCAGATTCATATGATGACAACAATGTGATCACATCCGAAGGATTGATTCGATCACGACCAGCAGAGAACCTAGAAACACTGCGTACTACCTGTTGCAGTACGGTTGAGCACGTGATATCTTCAGCAAGGCAGTCGGTCCTCAAACTAACCAAGATGTGTCAGAATGAATTCGTACAAGAATTAACGCATGACAAGGTTGAAAAGAATTGCGAGACTGAGATGACGGGTGATTCACTGGCAGAATTGCAGCATCCGACAGATGTGTACCCTGTTGCAACATTGGAATTGTTGCATGAATTTTCCAGTAAGGCCGTTAATCAAATTATTGACGAAGGGAAATTGGTAGTGGCTCAGCATAAAGTTGAAATTACAACGCCGGCAGATGAACAAATTCAGAATTCGATCATTGAAGACAATTCCGAAGGTAGCACAACATTTCGGTACGACCAACCAACCGTGAAAACACAAAGCGCTATGAAGGTAATGGATCGCGAATTCACGATCAATCTGACGACTGCAGACGAGAAGATACCTGGTATACAACCCGAAAATTGTTCTGATGATGTCAATTCTGATGATTTGACATGTAGTTACTGTGATCCTGCTGTGATCGATAATAAAACTTCGGATGCAGAGGCTAGTGAAAATGATACATCGGCAGATCTGAAAAAAGTTGAATCACCCCCTTTGGAGCCGGTAATAGGTAGCGTAATCCTTCAACAGGAACTTCCTGGTGTCGAAGATGACAGCATTGTGACAAGACAAGGCAAAGCTGAAGAAGAGTTGATACAAGATGGGTCTTCATCTGTATCTGGCCCTAAAATTGCGGTTGCTGCTAAACCTCACAATAATGTCTGCTCCATCAAACCCACCGTCATTCATACACGCAATTTTTCTGGCAAGATAGATCACCCCACAGTAAGTCCTAACCGAGCCACGATTTTCTGCCCTGTGAAGTGGGTCGAAAATACGCTCGACATTCCCGAGCCCGCTTTCGACACTTCCGCGTCATTGTCGGAAGGAGATCGTGTTGAAGTGCGTTATAAAGGACAACAGATCTTGCTCCAGGGTGTTATAATTTTTAGTCACTCGAACAATGTCTATGATATCGCCTACGAAGATGGCGGGGAGGATGTCTGTGTCCCTCGCAAATTCATTCAACTGCTGGAAACATCAAACACTACTTCCAGTTGCGAATTACAAAACTGTAAATCGGAACTACGACAAGAAACAGGCGAGCATCAATCTATAAACCATTTAACAACCAGTGGATGCTCTCTCTTGGATGTCGACGAAGAACAGGACAATGGAAGGATTTCGGCTTCAGCGTCACTCTCTTCACTAGCTTATCAACCAGATCAAGAGGAAGGCGCTGAAGTAACCAATGATATTAGATTGAGCACGAACGAAGAATTAAACGGCTGTAACAATATGCTGGACCAGTTGTCGGGTATGACTGAGTTGACACTGAGGCTCAGTAGGCCGAATAGTGAAGAACGGTTGATCCAAGCACCTAACGCCCCAACGTTTGATTTGCCGATCAATGATCTTGATGCCCAAAACTCTACATGTAGTTCCTTAAACAGTACCAGAAAATCGTCGCGTTCATCTCATGAGAAACTTCCATCAGAACGACCTGCAGTTGACCAAGTTCTGGAAGATAATGATCTAGCGATTGAGCAACTACCCGAGATCCCAAGTATACTTGTATCAAAGCCTGAGTTATCGGGACCTCGTGCAAGTGATACGGTCGACGAGATTCAAGTCACCGCTGGAACTTCACAGCTGAGGCTACGAGATAGACAACTATCATTTTCCTCTCACCAGGATCGTTGTACAACAGCAGATAGCGCTTCTGCGGAAGAAATGGCAGAATGGAGAAACGTCGATCTCCTGTTGAACCGCAAACGACGGTTCTTCCAGACCCAAACAGGTAGCATCGAGAGCGCCAGAATGCCGTGGGGGGAAGAATTTGCCACTATTCAGTCATTAAAGCGATTCGCAGCGCAGTACCCCGATATTCTTCGTGCACACATGTAAGTGCAATTTTGTCGCTCTTTGTAACACGGGCTGACCTCACCAATATGTAGAGAAACCCAATTACGCGAGTTGGATGGCCCTCTCCTGGGTAACAGTCCAGGGAAACTACGCTCTTTGAAGAAAAGCAATGCATCTGCACACCCTGGTGCTGCTCAAGCTCGCGAATCTTTACTGCTGATGAAAGATTTAGCATTCTTGCTACAACATCGTCTTGCCCCATTTTTTGGTACGAGCTAAAACCCTTGGAACCAAGAGCAAGAGCAAGATGTTTAACTGTGTTATTTGTACGGTACAGGATCAATTATCCCTGTTGTGCTTGAAACTGTCTTTAGTGCCGAGAAACGATTCCTATGTGAGACGGCGACCGAAGTCTTAGATGCGATAATTCTGTACTGCAGCGATCGAAAACTCGCTCTGGTGTTTCTCCAACTGAATGAAACGTACAGCAAGTACCAAGACTTGCGTCTTTATAACTTGGTAAGTGATCATCTAGAGGATTTCAGAAAATTACTGATCTTGTTCACATTCTCCACTGACAAATACATGTAGACTTGCGTTTACGTGGAAAAATGCGTCCATAACTGGAACAAACCAGAGTGTTATAGTCTCTTGCATTCATCTCAATCGTCCACTACGCTGCTTCGACTCCTGGCTACGATGTTGATTTCAAAATCGGCACCCGGACGATTAGCAGCCCAGAAAAGTTTTAAGTACCTCCGTGATGAGCTTGGGGTGAGATACTGTCTTGCATAGTTGGTTGATGCACAATCTTTACTAAACTAACATGATGTAGGTTCACAACTTTGAGGCCGTATTGCGAGTGCATCTACCTCTAGATCTGCAACACCTCGTGTTAAAAGATGATGAAGGTCTTTCGAAATCAAAGAGAGCGCGAAACTCGAGTAAGCGATGTGAAGCTGAAAAACGAGTAGATGCCCGAAGTCCTACGATCGTGCAATCTAGTCCTAGTATCTTGCAGCGTATGCTCCTGCATCGGCAAAATCGCGTTCTTCCAAAGCAAACTTGAATAACGACAAACTTGGAAACACTTCATTTCGTGGTTTTACATGTGATCCGTGGATTCCTTGATTGCAAGATTGGTCTGTGGTAGCATTGTCGGATGCTAGTTTAAACGTCTCTAACTATTGTAAGATTTTACAAAAGCCACGCCCTGGTGTACATTTCATCACATTTACAGTTCTCAAGACCAATGCCCCATGCACCGTACATCGTTGCAAACACCATCTGAAACTATTTACATCTCGATAAACAGACGAAGGCACTGAACACCGAAAGCACGATTTCTGGACTCACGATGGTTTGTGAGCCCTGCCGCAGGAATCATCCAACCTCCTTTAAAGCTTGATATCGGTCGACATCTGCTGGCCATACATTGTTGACTTCGCCGCTGAACTACCTCATTCATTGTCCGCATTAGAATTCGCGAGCCAAGACTGAACTTTGCAGCGACGTCTGGTCGAAGTTGGCTGTGTGGAAGGAGTTCAGACTCAAAGCCCGCTTGCGCACAGGCGCTTCGTTGTCGCAATCATGGTGCTGATATGTTGGCTGCTGCGTCGCTGAAAAGGGTCGATGCCCGAGCCCACCACTGTCGTCGCTGTTATTGTTGTTGTCCGGTAATGCACTGCGGTTAATGGCCAGCGAGCAGAGACTGCAGATTGTCAGCTTCATCTTGCCCACGACGGGAATGTCTGCGTTGATAGTCAGCTTACAACGGCTACATATGACCTACAAATAAGAGAGACATGACAGAGCAAAACCAGACCAACACAGCGTTAATAAATGCCCAACCATTTGTAGAGCACAACGCTGAGGAAGAGAGCCAGGAGCACGTAGCACAGCTCCGTGTGAGCAATTCTAACAGTTACAATGCTCGAACTGGACTCCTTCTCTCTCACAGCATTTCGTCGTACCTCGCCACATTTCTGGCAGTTGTATCTCCTCTTGAAAGTGCCAATATCATCCACACAGACAAAGCACGTCTTGACCTTCCCCGGCGCCATCAATTGACTTCTGCGTGCAAAAGTCTGGTTGGCCACGCGCTTCATATTGACATATTTCTTCAAATGTTCCAAGCTCATGAGTCGTTGTCGTAGTCCTTTTGCTGCCACCCATTGCGGCACATTGCCCTTCAAATCCGTATACACTGCTTGTACAATATCCAGTGTCTTGCGGTCCCGTTTGCTCTCAATAAAGACAATTCCCGAGCGATACATGCTGCCTCTCACGAATCCATGGGACTTTTCCATATCGGGACAACTCTTGATCTTCACCGAGTGCAAACACCGAGCGAATCCCCTTCGTCCATCAGGGAGCGTAAACCGCCGTTGAATCTCCAAGTAGCAGTAGTCTCGATTGCGCACCATGACGTAGGGCGATCGTACAGCTGACCAGCGAATGCCAATGAATACCGTGCTCTCTTCTGGTCGATAGGGTAGAATCTCATAGAGTACTACCGAATGTAGAATGTCGGGAGAGAGTTTCTTCTCCAGTTGCATGTTCGGGTTCGCCATGTCCACGTCGTAGAGTTCCATGATCTCCTCGACTGTCGCTTCGACTTGCGTGATCCCTCGGAAGTAGAACACGCCCTTCTTGCTCTCGGACTTGACCTTGACCTTCTCCACTCGAATGCTCTCCATCTGCTCTGTATATTCCCATTTCAGACCGTCCTGGAACTGATCCTCGTCACTATCGATGCTCGAGTCTCGACTGCTAAAGGCTTCACCTGCTGAGAACCGAAGCAGCTCGTCACACGCGCGATTTGCCTCGTGTGTGATCTGCTCCTTACGCGAGACGGACAACGGTGGGCAATGGAATTTCTTCCATTTAGGCTGCTTGGACTTCATGGCGACTGGGTAGTACGCGGACTGGGGCCAACTGGACAGATGGATTTACTGCATCAACGGTTTGACTTGGCTTTCATATGGATGTGGTATTTCCTTACATTTTAGCGTAATTCGACTCATGATAGAGGTAGTAGATGGACTAATATAGTACAAGCTCCCTTCTCCACTAATAATTCGTTATTTTAGGGCATACTCTTCAAGACAATAATGTATCACCAATACCTCATGGACTTGACTAACATTATACCAGTCGACTGAATTGGCGCAGATGCAGTGGGGACAAAATCTCAAGCGGGTTTTCACATTCGAAGTACTAAATTAATTAGTGCCTACAGAACAAAGATTCTTGAGAACTGCTACTGACACCGACGAGGATAGAGATGGGATTTCTGCCTGTTGGCGAAAAGCATTCAGCGACAGAGCATTGGAATTCATTCAACCAAGATACAGACGAGACCACTCTTTGAAATATGAAAACCTCTTAAAGTTGCATTGTTGATATGAGGATCATTTCTCACTTAAAGCAACAAGTTTTCAACAAAACATCGCTAAATTGTTGATGTGTACCACATAACCATCTCCAGTGTGATATCAACTTCAAGTAGTTTGGTCATTTCTATTAGGATCGCATGGAGACTTTGCGTAGTGTCTTTCCAGCTGTACCAACAGCAGCACTGTTGCGTGTGGTACGTCCGAACTACTTGTATCTTGAGAGTAGTAACTAACAGTTTGTATTAGCTGGACATCTGTGACCAGAGTGTGGCCGTAGCTTCGACGTGGTTACTGGAGAACGAGTGGCAAGAGCTCATGGACGACGAAGACGAAGCTCCAGAGCCAAATACAACGGCTGCCACTGGCCAGAACTCTCCTCCAGACTCTGCAGTGTCCTCTACAAACGCACCACAGGCCACAACGATGGTGCTGGCCACGGAAAACACTGTTTTAGAGGAGCCAAATGCTACAGGACCGTACTTTACCCGTCACTCAAATGCTGACTACCAGTTGGAAGAAGATTTCGACAGTGAAGATGAGGATGAAGTGGCAGAGGATGAGGATGAAGATGAAGACGAGGAGGAGGTGTACTATGACGGATTTCGAGTGAGAGGAGTGCCACCACTGACGAAAAGGGTGAAGATCACGAAATCCAAGGAAAAGGCACAAACAGACGACTTCTGGGTCGCATTTGATGGCCAAGTGGTGATCAAGAGTATGATTGGTACGGCTTCAATGGGCTAAGGATGTAGGTGAAGAGCTTAATTCGGTGTGATGACAGAGCTGCTGAACACGGCGTTGAGTAAGGTGGCACACAGTGAAGTAGTTTTGCTGAACCAACCGGCACAGGACCTGGATGAGGTGTGATGTCTACTTTTATATGAAGATCGAGGTGGTGCTTTGGATTTACATGACGTGTGCTGCTACAGATAATGGCGAGCTTGAAGCTTCGGTCGATTTTGGCACTGAAGGAAACTATAGGTGGGGAAGCTATTGGTGGGGAAGCGGTCAACGAAAATTTGGTATCTCCTCCAAGCAGAAGCAACCGTATTACTCTGGCGAGTCTATTAAATGGTAATAGTCCGTCTGCTGCGAAAGGTAGTGGAAAAACCCCGTCAGCAACCACTAGAGACGCACCAGTTGATCTAAAACAGAAGCGGAACGAGGAAGGAAACGCTGACGATTCTTCACATCAAGGATTTTTTGTACGACTATTGCGGTCGTTGATTTGAACTCTGGTTGTCTGACTGCTATGACAATGTATATTTTAAGGCTTACTTCTTTCCTGTTCGGGAGCTAGACATGGTCTGGCGCACTGTGATGCACGCTCACTTATTCAAAGGGAGATTCGGGGAGAAGATTGAGTTTCACACAGCTTCAAGTGGCTCGTACGTGCTTCTATCGTCTGCAACATTGAAGCTCTAGAGATACTAATCGCGAATTAATATTTCTGTAAAAAGATTTAGTGAGCGGGATTTTGATGAACTGATGCACATTCAGACATCTACAGCTTCTTATCGAGCAGCATCGCTTGGATTCTCACCACTTTCAATGCTTAAGTGCTGTTTACTCCTTCCGTGCCCAGCAGAGGAGGAAGAGATATTCCGTGTGGGAAGGAATATCCACAGCATATTAAAAGTACAAGGCAGCTTGTATTATCACGTCGGTGCTTCATTCGGAAAGCGCCCCACGACTCACTCCACGAAATCGAATTCTACTAACAGTCCTCGTATTGACTTGCTGAACGATGAGGAAACATTGACAGAAGAACGATTCCGAAAATTTGCACGCTATCGTGTCAAGGAAGAGGAGAAAGAGGTCAGCTTGACGCTTGCGTATTTTCATGAAGCCGTAACCTTATGTATGCTGTTTATACGTGACTGCAGGTAACAAAGGAGGGAGCCAAGCCAACCAACGCTGGCATGGATCCTTACATGTCATACCAACAACCGCGCAAAATAATGTACTGCCTCCAGATGCTCGGTGCTTCCAAGTGGATCTCTTGCATCACTGATTAAGCACGTGGAGCAGTGGTGCAAACATGCAGACGAGTTGAACATGAGATTGTCTTCAATATACTGCAGGGGTGATATGCTTAACGTTTTGGAGCTACATTTCGTGTGTCAGGATTTGATGTAGCTTCCCAAGCGCTTGGGCGGATGTAGGGCGGTCGTTCGGGTCCACAGCAAGACAAGACAACCCTAGCTTTTTCATCGACTGCGAGCAGGTCTGTGTGAACTGAATTGTTAACCGACCCAGCATCACCTGCTGAAGAAGGACTGCATCAGGCATTATGCGCTCAGCGTTGCTGGAATCCTTGGCGTGTGAATATGGCAGCGAGTGAGAGTCGAGCTCAGAAAGCACAACACCGAAGGAGAACATGTCCGCCTTGTCGCCGTAATGCTCTCCAAGCATAACTTCGGGTGCCATCCAGAGCGACGTGCCGACACCAGCAGTCATTGTCTGATCGACTCGTTCACGGGAAATGCCAAAATCTGTCAATTTGGCGTCTAACTCTTCGCTTAGGAGAATGTTTTTGGACTTAAGATCGCGATGAATCACGGAGGGCTCCAGCGAATGCATATACGTGAGTGCGTGCGCGATATGCAACGCCATTTTCACTTTATCCTTGTCGAATCCTGTGGAGCGCTGATCGTCGTGAAACTTGTTCAGCAGTGTGCGTAAGTCCCCACCTACCATGTATTCCGACACAACACAAAGGTCTGCCAGTGAATCCCACGCAACTCCAATGAATTTTGTGATACGCGGGTGCTCCATCATCGCCATCAACTTCACTTCAGACAGAAATTCGTTAACGTGGCAGATACTTTTTCTCGTCTCCGGCAGCAGCATCTTCACTGCGACAATCTCGTCGTTGAATAAGCCTGTATACACTTCTCCGTATCCACCTCGACTGATTCGTTCTTTGATAAACACTTTTTCACGAGGAAGTCGAGCAGCTACAATGACATCGTCTGTCCACATGCCAGTGATTGTCCCTGTCAACTCAATGAGTCGATCATCAGAGCTGCTAGGATCTGTCACCGAGTGTTCGTGGTTTGTCGATGTTTTGTGTGACTCGTGACTACCTTTAGTTGGAGTGAAGTCTGTCGGAGTTGCGAGTTCGCCATCTCGCTGGCTTCCCTGGCGATGCCGCCGAATGAGCAAGACTACCACGATACACATCACTGCCAAAGCAAAGCTCCCAATGGCAATACCAATGATTCCACCTGCACCAATGACACTTGAATCTACAGTGACAGAAGAACTTCCATCCAACTCGGAGCTGCCTCCACTAGAGCTTGAAGAACTAGTTGATAACCCTGTTGCTGCTTCGCTTGTACTCGAATAAAACTTGTATCGGTCCTGGATACAAGTGTGGTTCGAGATCATCCATTCATCAAGCACGAACTGACTAACCATGTCCCCGCAGGAGAGACCATCGAAAGCCTGAATTGATGCCGAGCCGTTTGAGTAGAGCTTCGTAATCACAGTCGCGTTCGTGGTACCACTTTGACAGGTCCCCGCAGCTAGGTAAGTGCTCGAAAACGTAAAATTTTGGCATCCGTCCACACCGAAGTGGTCGAGGGTTACGTAAGACACTCCGTTGAAGACATCCGCGACATATTCATGGCGATCTGATTCCACGCACGTGGTTGTCCGGTATTGCACGCCGCCATTGTATTCTCCTTTGGTGCATTCTGAATTTGTACAGTTCGAGCTCTCGGTCATGTATACACGCACTGGTGTCCCGTTGCATTGACTATCGGAGTAAATAGTGATGGTATTCATGGTCGTGGCAAGAACGGAATGGGTAGTCAGAATCAACACTACTAGCTTGTCGATGTCTTTCACCACTTCGTTACCTTTAGTAAATTAGTTGATACAGTAGACTTGTCGAATGTCCATGAACGTGTGGTAAAGTCTGCTTAATATGGGGTGGCATTTACCATTTGGTATATCAAAAATGCGGTCAGGGTGATCGCTGCTAAAGCGGCTGGCACCTCAAACACCATGCGATCACAGAATTCACAGCATGTACCGTTAGCATACACCCCTACCGAAAACTAATCTCATGTTACTTTATAAATTTCGGCTTTGAATAGTTCGCCAGGGTATTTCTTTATATTTCGGTTGGTACAGTATAATGGGTAATTAATTTCCTTTCTCGTCTTGTAGAAGCAATGTTTCTTGTACTTCCGGCGAGTATGATAATACCCTGTGAATCTGGCTAAAAATGCATGCATTATCGTTTGCTGAACACGAATACTCCTTTTATTCTTGTAATAGTGAAAACGCGAAGAACTCAACTATCAGAAAGAACAAAGAGGAATTAGAACGAGTCCTGAAAAGACGATACTCGATATTGCGAGTAAGTCTAGTGAAGCAACGGGTAGTACGCGTCGTCAGCCGTCTGCGCAGAGTGCAACGCTACCACTCGGCGACGAACAACAACCAACGCCACCACAGCAATTAAAGCTGTGCCAACCAGCAACGCTGTGGCCGCAGGGTGCTCCTGGGCGGTCTCAGTCAGTAGCACAGCTGCAAAGTACTGACCGTAGCTTGAGTACGCGCCTGAGCTAGGCTCACAACGCATGAGATCTGCGTTGGCGTTAGGCAGGTCAAGCAACGCCGTGCACGTGACCTCCGTGGAGCCACATCCCTGACAGCACGGCTTCTCACCCGTTTCCACGTAAGTGCACTTCTCATCAGCCTTCACAATGATACCTCCACACGCCTCATAAAGACCAGCCAACTTATCCCCGGCACACGCTTCATACTCGCACACAGCGTTAGGAACGTCGAATGCAGGTCCCTTGCAGTCCGAAATGGCGAAGTCGCGCTTGCACGTTTCTTTGGTCGTCGCACCACCATATTTCGTGTAGGTGAAAACACACTCAACGTGAAAGTCCGTCGCAGCTTCGGTCGTCGCCTTGTTGAGCATCTCGACACCGAACCGGGTCACAATTTCCGGGGAGTCCTCCAACACGGTTAGAATTTCAATAGGCGTCCGGCCTTCCAATGCACCAGTGCACTCTACCTTCGACACCTTCATTCTCAACTGCTCGCGAGAATACTGCAGACCAGCATTCGGGTGGAAGTCAAACGTCAACTCAGCAAAGTCGCTACCGGGATACGCACACATTCCATTACCGATCGGAAGCCTCGACACCGATGTCTGATACCACATATCGTTGAATTTCTCACAAACGCTCACTGGGCTGTTCACGTGCAGATGCACGTAGAAGAAGAAGCGGCGAACAAGACCACACTGCGTCCACGCTTCAATAGTAATCTTCGTCTCTGGGTTCGAGAACGTCACCACCTCGTCGTTTTCGTACACAACATTTCCATAGTCGTTGACGTGTTTGGCGGTCTTCCACAGCGACCACGACTCACCCTCTGACACAGCCTTGTAGCGCCAGAACACGTAGTCTGTAGCCTGGCTAGACCCGTAGGTAGCTGCAAAGTTGAGCGATTCCGTCGTGTCGATGAGTTCGGACAGCTTGGCCTTGAATTCACATGTGCCATCCTTGCCACCGAAACGTGTACAGTCGAGTGCACGATGGATCTGGGTCACTGTTTGGTAAGCTTGGTTTTCCACTTGAGACAACACCGACGCTGACTCTGCTTTTGTAGCCTCAGTAATCGTGGCAGTCACTGTTGCTAATGTGTCGCCGTTCATCACCAAACACTGCTGGAGTTCACACCTCTGATCAGCATCACCGTCGCACGAGCGTACGTCGTAGTCTGAGCCACAACGGTAGTCCGTCCACCACTCCTTCAGCGCTGTCTCCATGTGACAGCACCTTGTACACTGTCCGGGAGATACAGGAGCAGCAGTGTTATCGCACTTGTTAGAGTCCTTCACAAGCGGATTCTTCTTCGTCTTCTTGTCACTCAACAAATCGTTGATCACCTTGTCCTTGTTGAAACACTCCTGAGCCTTGCTGTAACCACGATCCTTGTAATCCTTCTCGAAGAAGTCCCGGCGACTGAAAGATTTCTTGTCGCATCGGTTGCCAACACTGCACGCGTCATTTTGGGCCTTGTCAGCAAAGTCAAAGTACTGTATAGCGAGATCATTAGCTTTCTGCAGGTTGTCTGCGGTCAGTTCGGCCGAATCCGTGCAATGAACTGGATCAGCAATATCGTCACAGAAGCTCTTGGGACACGCAGTCGTCGCTGTAGGGCGATAGCTATCTACGATAACAAGGCAACCAGCACAAGTCGCGTCGGAAAAGTAGTCGTATGCACTCACCTCGAGGTGATATTTGCCATAGGACGTGAACGTAATGTCATCAACGTGAGCAACACGGTTCAGCTGATAGTCCTTCCATGTAGTCACTTGGTTATAGATTGAAGAATCATAACCCGCGGCGACCACCGGGGTAAAGCTTGAGGCCTTCGGGTAGATCCCAATAACGTCGTGGAAGGTAAGTGGCAACGACACGCCGGAGTTCACAGCACTACGAATATCGGCTCCCTTGTATTCAGGATCCTGTTCGCGCGCCACCGTCACGGTAATGCGTGGGTCCTTGTAACCCTCAGAAAGAGTATCGCGTTTGTCCGCAACATAGCCGTCGGTCGGGAACGGAACCGGTACACCGCATTTCGTTGCAACATCCTTAAACGAGCACACATCCACTTTAGTCGACACCTGATGCTTGAATCCATTGCTCTGGGACCAGACACACGGGCAAATGTCTTCCACAACTTGATTACAAACAAAGTTGCCATAGTCATTCTCCCCAATCTCGTAGCCTGCGGGGCAGTTGCAGAAGCACTGACGATTACCGTAGTCGTCGAGGTACGTGACTGGCACTCCCTTGTCTAACTTGTCACACTGTAGTGAACGTGTCACCGTGAAGGGATTGTACATGAACAGATCCACAGTTTCCTCAAGACGAATACAGTCTTCGAACACACCATTACAATTGGTGCCACCATTACAGATCTGGAAGTTGAATGTCTTGGACACATGAGCACTGGCCTCGAACTGCATCACCTCACCGTATGATTTCTCCCCAGTCACGAAGGAGATAACAGCGATCGGATTCAAAGAGTTCTTGATTTGTTCATCAGCAAGGTCCACTACATTACCAAGGGATGGAAAGGCCTCAAGCCGCTTGAGGTCACTTGGCAGAACTTCGTCGGCAAGCAGCACTGGTGGATTTGAAGTTTCAACTGGTGCCCCACCCTCTTGGTTTGCCATTGCGGGGTCCTGGAGACCACGTTTGGTCTTCTCACTCCGTTCCTCACAGGCACCGGGTACCATCGTAGATTGGAATGTCAGATTGAGGTCGTCCTCTTGGGCGATGGTTTTAATCGTCGTCTTCACTTGCTCTACCCATTGATTCACGATACCCAGTGCTGAGTCATTGAGACACTTGGAGAAGGCTAGCACCACAGCAACTGACCCATTGTTTTCAGCTGAGTAAGAGTCCGTGCATGGAATGCGACTATAGTCGTCGACCACTGCATCTGCCGCCACGAGCATATTGCTCGGGAGGTCGACAGGCAGCGAATCGAACGAAATGGAGCGCTCTCGACTGTCAGCCAACAGTGTGTCTTTAAGACCCAGTGACGCAGTCATGGCCAGCATTCCGAGTGGTTGGAGAGCCCCTACAGTGAGCAGGCCAAGTAACTTCATCACCAACACAGTGAATGGATTTCAACCGGATTCCTTGCTTCTTGATCTCGACTCGAATGGAAAAGTGACCAAGAGACTAACAACGGCACGGGCGATATCTTGACGAGCATTCCTACTAAAGACCATTCACCAGGGGTCCCCATCCTGTTCGTTTCGGATCGCAAAGTCACCAGTCGCTTGCGCTTCCTAGCAGCGACGCGTGAGATTAATGCGTTACGATGGCAAATGCGCGACCCTTATGTTTTGGCACACCGAGTAACCAGCGGCACCCCGAGCATCCAGCAGCATCCCCAGCAACCCAGCATTAACGTATCATTCGTCCACGATACCACGACGACTTCCGTGCGGTAGCCCTTCTCACGTCCTCCTATAACCCTTGAAGGTATAAATTTATGCTAACCTCCGTGGGGTTGCTCGAATGTAACTGAATGAATTTCCCTCAATCTGGGTAATTTTTTTTAGTATATGTGATTACGATCAATCGCATTTGCGAATAATCTCGCATAGCAAATGAATTGCACACACTTTTACGCTTTGGTTACAACAATCCATACGCGAAGTCACCAAACACTACCGAAGTTGCAGGAATACCGGCTAGCAGCGATGTTCTCAAGAGCAATGCGTTTCTCTACATTTCTGTCCATGGTGTGACTTCTACCTGCCATTGCCATGGATTCTGGCAAAATCAACATTTTCAACAATTATCTGTCGTCTGGAGTGGTGCGTTCACTCGAGGTGGTACACGGTGGGAACAGCAAAACGTTTCTTCGGGGCGTCAAGACATTGAATACTGACATCAAGAACCCGGCCAAGGAGGAAGAAAGAAGTTTTTTTACTGGAAAATTAAAAACTATCTTCACCCGACCAGCTGCCAAAAAGGCTGCCCAGGCCGCTGAAGTTGCTGAGAAGAAGAAGTTACTCTTCGATTGGTACGGACGTCTACTCGAAAGGGATGATTTCTTATACAAGGCTATGAAGAGTTGGCGTGATCAAGGACATTCGATATCAAGTATTATCGATGAAATGGTAGCTGTTGGCAGAAATCTTGATGACATTATTTCCATCGAACGCCGCTTTGAGCAGTACAGTCGAGAGATGACAAACGCTGGTAAGTAGGCTAGAATAGAATTACAACCATGGTTCTAGTGCCCCTGTTGCTACAGTAATTCACTTATGTCTTAAGAAGGCGATAAATGAGTTGACTAGTTATAGAATTTCTTGTAAAGCTAATCTAATTTGCAACAAAGAAAACGTACAACCTAGAATCTCATATTCGTCGCAAAGTTCTTGTATAATAGGGATTGAGGCTAATTAAGTATAAATATAAATCAGTCTAAAACTTACGCTAAACTGATTATCAAGTCCCCTCAGACGAGGGACTAGTGAACCGCCATTCACATAGAGTTTGGATACTCTTGATAGCACGCTTCCTCAAGCAAGGTGCTCGTGTGACCTCCAGACTCTATCGTTCAAGGAGTTAATAGCTAGAATAGAGTAACAAAATCTAAGCAAAGGTCGACATTGAAAAAGGGAATGACAAATTGATTTAGCCAACGCTTAATTGAAGTCAAATTCAACGAGCCACTACGTTTGCTGTCTACTCGATACACTAAAAACTATCTTTGTGTATGCTAGGCCTAGGCCTAACTGTTAAGAGAGCAAAACTAGCGTTATGGTGCTCGTAATCTGCATCTCTAGGTATGTTTACCCTAGATCAGAGTGATGGTCATCGCTGGTGCATGTTGATTTGAATAGCTTAATCAGGGTTGATTGTGTGATATTCGTGCGTTTTCAGCTTAATCAGCTGCGACATAATTGTCGCTGGTGAGCATTATACGTCCCGAAAGAATTGGTAATAAGTACTACTAACTAGAGTTCTGGGCGCCCGCTTCGCGGACGCTTAAACCACGATTATTGAAACGCGGGATCGTTTCATCGTAAATACAGTCGAAATACCGTTTTAATTGTATTTAAGCGAATTGAAGCGGGTTTTTGGTTAGTGGGATATTTTTAAATGGTTTTAATCAATAATTGAGGGACATACTCAAATGGTGTATCATTTAATCGCACCTGCGTCAGGTCTAGTTGTACTGTCGTGTAGTAGCTACATTGTATGCTTCACTTTCGATGCAATATTCGCAAAGCATTGTTTCCCCTGAAACCGCGTCACGCATCCTAACAGCATCGCACTTCTTCCATTTATTCACCACACTTAATTGCTCAGCACACTTCAAAATTTATTGTCTTTACTGGTAGGGCGTACAACCTAATAAATATGAAGGGATTTGCTCATTTCGACTTGAAAACTTATGCTGATGCGAGCTTTATAATATTGAATCGAAGGGTGTAACATCCCTTTGTTCATATCGTATTTGGTTTTCTATTGTAACGACATGAATTGAGGCTGTCACTGAAAATTCAAAGGAAATAGCAAATATGCTGGGCTCAAAATACCTACCTAAACATAAGTTAAAACACTACTTTAGCAATTGCAATCGGTTTTGTCGTCAATTCTTGGAGCGTAAGACGAACTGCTCGAAGACATTGCAATGACTCTGCCGCTGGGGATAACCTTGCGAGCTCTGGAAAACACATCTGAATTGGATACGCCTGCTATTAGTTGACCCGTGTTGAGATCTCCTACTTCATGTGACACTGTTTTCAACTGCGCTCACCGTCAAATAATTGTATATTCGCAGGGAAAATGTTGGCCAGTAGTTAGTTGCAAACTATTTCATTGCGTGTTACGGCGCATTATTCCACTCACTAACAGCTTACTTTAAGCAGTACTGTAGTCTGTCAAGGATACGATGATGTACTTTGTATGCATGTTGTTCTGGCGCATTTCCAAACTTACCTGTTTAATATTACTTGTGTTGAAGCTTTGGAAGATATACATGCAAGCATTCATATTGAACCTCAAGTACGGGTCAGGGAAAGCTTTTGGAATAGGAATCTCTACCTTCTAGCATTGATGCTCGGATATTTCCATCGCAAGCACCGGAAGCGCATCCACACCTCAGCTGAGAGGTCATTAATACGATTTTATTTCATCTTCGGTGTGTTGCTATTCTGACACCTTTTGAATTGCACTTGGAGCACTGCTGGAATCAGCTGAGCGCAACTGATAGATGTGCAACTAATTTCTCGTATTTATTGAGCTCCGTTCAGTGCGAGTTGAATGACTCTGACATTAATATATATATAGTTATTTTGAGTGAACTGTATCACGAATTAAAGTGGACGATCACATTGACCAACTACGGATGTTTGTCTAGCAGCTTTATAACCGCGCATCTCCAGCATTGATCTACATTAGATAGCGATGGAAATGATGCAGCGTACAATGACATCAACAGGTGGTCGTCTACAAAAGAATCTTAGCCAGAAGGAGTTATCTATATTGCAGAACCAAATTTCCTTACTTTGGTGAAGACACAGCAATCAACGCCTGCGGTTGGGGGTCAGCTGCCGACTCCAATACCCAACTGTACACATTTTGCCAATACGCCGTGCTAATGAGATTTTATGGGTCTTGTATTCGACTTTATATTTTTAATGTGTAATTAAACAGTATTCTTCATTTAGTATCTAAACAACATGTTTTAACAGTTTTAAAAAACTCGCGGTCATGGTTAGTGTGACCCACCTGAAATTAATATCGTATCTAATCGAGTTAATCGTACCTATCCGAGTATAAAATCAAATTTTAGCCAATCAAAATTTTGTGACCTCCGTCAGCGGACCACGGACGAACAGACAGACATTTTGCGTTTTTAAAGATTGTGAACTAGCGCTCTGGGCATCCGCTACGCGGATGCTTCGTTTAACTTTTGTTGGAGCTCGTGATGTCATACGATAATTGAACGAAGTGCTTGAGGAGTGTTGTAATACCCCTAAAACTCCTTTTCGTTAGCATTCATTTTTTGTGTTCAATATAATTCAAAATACACTGGATTTTGTTGTAATTAGTGTCACCCCTACCCTCTCTGACCTTAGATTTTTATCATAGGAAAATGTTCCCGTATCGCGTTGAAAGGTCTTCTCCAATCTCACTCAGCAATTTACTGAAGTACTGCACATATAGTATCTTATCGTTACTATTCGAACGAATAGATATACATCAATCTAGACGATCGCAGTTGGAACTGATGATTATACGTACCGGCCGACGTTGTTTGTGTGAAGTACATTCAATTTGTATAAACGAAACTATTTATTAGAGAATAAATTGAAGACTGCAACGTAGCTGCCGCTCCATATCATATTATATTCTTTTCGCTTCTCATACAGGGCTGCTCGGTAACTTGTAGCGCGGTGGTTCCGACATCGCGCCAGCGACAGCAACAGCACCGGCAGTTAAAATCCATATTATATGCACCAACGAAACTCGGTGAACCTCGGTGCAGAGCCGTTTACCCGCTCTTTGACTATTGCTCGGCAATATTAAGTGCTATGCAGTCTATATCAAACTATATCATACCGTAGTTGCCATGATAGCTGCAGTAGATAATCTCACACAACTACTCAAAGTTAGACTAATTTACACCTAGGTCTTCTAATGTACTCTTGATTGTAAAATGATTTAATCGCTGCATGTTATATAAATGATTAGACTAAGCATCCAAACTCGCTACTTGCTATTAGAGAATGTAATCGGATGAACCAATCCGATTTGAATCCGACTCAGCATCAATCGGATTAAACCGGATCAAAACCGAATCGAATCCGGTTGAATCCTGTTGACATGGAAGCTCATTGGGTAAGAATTGATCAATCGTGCTGCAATGTTACCCTGCAATTTTCATTTTGTGTGATCAACATGATACGAGTATATCAACCAGTAGAGGTAGCGGCAAGGTGGGATTGCCCGCTACGCTGGAGCCGAGCGTACAGACTGGTCATCGCTACGAAGCCGGAAGTAACCAGCTCCACAGACATTCCCCCGCTGCTGCTAACACCGGGCGTTACTGTCACCGAGCCAGCAGAACCTGAAGCCGTGGCTCGCTCGTGCTCACCACTGAAGAGCTGCTATTCATCTGATGCACCTTGATACCAAATGCAAACACTTTGAGCAAAACATATAAGAAATTACAGTTGAAATATCGCAGTCTAATTGGACATAATTTGCAATCTTTCATCCAATTGCCTATGCTTTTCTACCCCTATCAATCAATAGATTGTATTTCCAAATTATGGTTTACATTAAGTTATAAGGGGAAACTTGTGGAAATGCATGAATGTTGCAATTCGACTCAAACCAGTTTTATCCGGATTCAAATTGCAACCGGTTTTCATTCTCTACTTGCTATATCTCCATTCTGATCCTACATAACGTGCTGCTGGCGGCCGATAACCGTTATACGCTATGCTGTGTGGATTGTGATGTTCAGAATCTGTAGTATTATCGTATCCACTGCGTTACACGCTGCTATCAGAAAGTAGAATTCCTATTAGATTGGCTATTGTGGTAATAGTATAGCGTGTGCTACTTTGCAGCTGCCGAATCACTGTAATAGTGTAACTGTTGCGATAGCTGCAGCCGAAGTCTGTGTCATCAGCGCTGGTAGATAGTTGTACAGAACAGGTAAGCTTCGAATTGTGTATAATATTCACCTGCATCAACGTGGAGTGCAAACGGCTTGGTGAAGCTGCATAAGTAGTCTTGGGTGCAGCCGAAGTCTGTGTCATCAGCGCTGGTAGATAGTTGTACAGAACAGGTAAGCTTCGAATTGTGTATAATATTCACCTGCATCAACGTGGAGTGCAAACGGCTTGGTGAAGCTGCATAAGTAGTCTTGGGTGCGTGTCTGAGCGATCCAACAGCACACGCATAGCTAGAATTATATACTACTTAGTCGGCACTATAGCACATGTGCTAACACAGCACCGTCGTTAAAACAAAACTTGCTCAAGTTTCGCCACATTAAATCTGATCAACCTGCAGCTGTTAGATAGCTTAAAGTGCGAGTTGAAACGAAAAAACAGAACATTATACTAAAAATACCCTTTTTCTTGATTTACACTATTCTATCTGTCTGCAGAGGGCGGTGTTTGCACCCCGAGCACTAACACAGGTTTGCCAACCAGTTCATATCACGCGGCCAGTTTAGTAGAACAGTTTTATGATGGTGGTTTTAGTATTAAATAAAAGAGCAAATATTATTATAATAGATGCTGGTAGAAAATGATCGTCCAAAATATGGGTTCAGAATGCACTACTGTTCGATTTCAGTTAAGTTCGAGGGTGCTCCAGCTAAGTGCGAATCATAATGCGGACAGTGCTATTTTTGTAATTTCGTGAAAGAAAGGTCCAGTCAATAGGATAGGCGCAGTTGCTTTGATGGGTGAGAAATGTATGCAGGCGCGCACCAAAAGCGATGCCAACCGAGAGGCTCAGTCCAGTAGAGAGGGGCGTGACCGATTGACGGACTGACAGACAGACAGACAGACAGACGGACAGGCTACGATTTTAGGGTGCGGGAAACTAGCGCTCTGGGCGCCCGCTACGCGGACGCTTGGACATGGTTGATCCCAGTAGTTTGGTTAAGGTTAATAAAGACCAGTGAAGTTGAAAATATTACAGGGTTCAAGGATTTTACACATGAAAACCACAAAGAGAAAAAGTAAGTGATTTTATTCATGAAAAATGGAATTATGCACTTAGAAATCGAAGATCTCCCGATAGACAATGTTCTTGGTGTGTATGTTCCCGTCTTCGTCGATAGCTTCCGGGTCCACTGCTATCTTGATCGCCTTCCGTGAAGTCACCCTCGACAACGCTACGTACAGCTGTCCATGCGCGAACACAGGGGACTCGAGGTAGATCCCCACGTGGTGGATAGACTGTCCTTGGGCCTTGTTGATCGTCATCGCAAAAGCCGGAACCACAGGAAACTGTTTTCGCCGAAGCTTGAATGGGAATTCCTTGTCGTCATATTCATTGTAGAAGATGATACGCGGAATGAATACTCGCTTTCCCTTGAACGGCCCAGACATAATCGTAGCTTCAATGCTTCGCTCACGCAGTGACACTACTCGAAGTCGTGTTCCGTTACACAACCCTGCGTCGCTGTTCAAGTTGCGAATCATAATGATTGGAGTTCCAACTTTCAATACAATCCGGTGTGGTGGAATGCCGGAGAAATTCAGAGAGTTCAAGAACTCTGGCTCAAACGTGTTTGGATCCGCAACACCTTCGAGACTGTCAACAGAGAGGTACTCTTTCGTTTCTCCTGATAGACGCTCCGAGACCATGTCGTTAATTCGCCTTACACTTGCGTTCGTTGGTGCCAAAATGGCTCGTTCAACGAAGTACTCATCCGGAAGATTGTCGTCACCAACACCTGGATACACTGCATCAATAAGCGCGTTGACATTTCGCTTTCGCCTGTCCTCATCAGGATCATCAACACCTCGATCAGGAGGTGTTTCCGTTGGCGGTAGTAGATTAAAATTTGGCGGTGCTTCCATGTTTTCGTTCTCTTTGGTTTCTTCGTCATCCCATCGATCATCCGCTCGTGCGCCTGGTACAATGCACATGTCACGCGGAAGGCATATGTCGTTCTCACTGATATCGGAGTTAACCGGATATCGGCCCTCCCCAATCTGAAGCAAGAAGTCGGAAAACTCGGCCAATTCAGCGGCGCTTGCTGGATCCGGTGCCGTCTGAACACGCATGTTCTCAGTCAGACGCACTTGTCGTAAATGGCTCCACAGCGGGGAAGACTTGAAGCAAGCCTCCAGCGTTTCTGCCCGAGTAGCATCCTTTAAGACAGGCAGGATCTGTCGATGGTCTCCACTGAAAACCATGACCTTGCCTCCGAATGGCTCCAACTCGTTCTTCATAATATCCCGGAACGACCGATCCACAGCTTCGTAACACGCTCGATGCATCATGGGAGCTTCATCCCAGATGATTAAACTTGCCTTGCGGATTAGTTCTGCCTTCTGGCTCTGCCAAGACAGGCTACATGTCGAAAACTCAGACAGTTTAAGCGGGATCCGAAATGTAGAATGTGCCGTGTGTCCTCCTGTCAACAACGTCGCCGCGATTCCACTGGAAGCCACTGCTATCGCCACCTTTCTCTGTAGACGAACATGAGCAAGTATCTGCTCCAGCAAGAACGATTTACCAGTTCCACCCGGGCCGTCCACAAAAAACAGCTTCTGTCCACCGACTGGGTGGTTTACAGCTTCGATGACTTGGTCAAAAATGTCTTTCTGGTTCTCGTTCATCTGATCCGCAAGCGTCGCAGTTCTCTCGAGGTCGTCCGGTTCGTACGCTGCTACCTCCTGTGCGACGATATCCATAGGATCCGCAGACTGGCGAGCGACTTCATCAGAAACATCGCTGTACGTTTCAAGGTCAGGAAGGCCATACATACTCAGCGTTTTTCCGTTCGAAATCAGATAGTCCGCCAACCACATCAGGCACTTATACTCTGCCATACGCCAGCTAACTTCCTCGTCACGGTCAATGTTATTTTGCGCGTCTCTTTCCTGGATGGATCTGAAAAAGTCTTCTGACAAATCTTTCTTAAACCGATCCCAGAGAGCTGAGGCATGGTCGGGTAGCGAGTAAACCAAAATGATCCCCAAAAGTTGGCGCAAAGCGGATGGCATCTTAAACGAAACTGCCTCAGCTAAGTATTCTTCCCACTCTTGATCATTCTCAAAGTACCCGGCAGCCAGTGCTGCGTCGTGAAAGGTATCGTAGACTACTCCATTCACTGTGCGAATATCTTCGAATGATTTGGGTGATCGCCGATGGCACAGTAGAAGCCTAAGGTAAAACCGCTCTGGGTCTTGTGGCGAGACGTGCACCAATCTACCCAGCGAAGCAACGTATCTTCTGTACGGTACCCAATACTTCAAACGATCATCCCACCTGTACTTCACAGGCACATCCTTGTACAGCAAATCAGCGGTCCCTTCTGGGTCTTGCGTACACAAATTGAAAAACGCAGTCAACTTTGTTCGATCTCCTCGCCGGACCAAGTTCTGAAGCTGCGGAGTCGTTGCATGATCTCGATACGTCACCAGACTCATTCCTTCCAGGTGGATAGGAAGATTCACAACGGCATGTGAAGAACCTTGTGTGGGAAAGCCGAATAGTCGCATGCAAGCCTCTACCGGAGAAATATAGCGACCCAGCAAGTACTGAAGAATCTCGTTCGCCTGAATTTCTTCTCCTTCAATAGTGATCGTCGTCATATCCGAACCCTTGTAGACATACTTGTAGATGTACTTCACTGCCTTGTTTGTAGCGCATACTTCAACGTTGATGTGGCAGTCATATTTCTGCGATAGAAATGGATTGTAAGGCACGACCCACTGGTTGATCTTTGCGTTATCCCACACCTTCCCTTTGTGACTCAGAATTTCTTCAGGTCGACGACGTCTCTTGTACGTAGGATACTTATCCTCAACCATTATCGTTTCTTCTGCGAACTGTTTGGGGAATATCTTGGAGCATTTGCCGTTCTTCATGCAGGGGCAGTTAGGGTTTTGTTGACCACAGGGACCGTGCAACATATTTGAAATGATGGTTTCATAGAGCTCAGGGTGTGTCTCCTTGTCCGGAAGCTCGGCTGACGTCAACCGGTCGACATCCTCCGCCGTTACGGGCTTGTCTTCCGGTCGCATAATTAGCAGGATATGGGCGTGAGGTAGACCACGTTTTTGGTACTCCACCACGTGAATCGGGCAGCTACAACACCCAGTAGACCTTCGTCGAGGTCCTTGTTGAGGGTCTTCAGCTTCTGCATGAACACACGCGCAACAACGTCCGGTCGATCAGATGCCTTCTCTCCAGGTCTGAGATTTTCCTTGATTTCAGGCCAGTTGGGGTTACACGTCATGGTGATGATGAACAGATTGGGTGCACCCGTCTCTCGAACTATAGCCATGGCATCCAGGAAACGCTGGTACATGTATCGCGGCCCTCCCGTAAATGTAGGAGGTATAATGACCTTACGACCGATGTTCTCTGCTTCAGGTTCAGCTGAGTCTACCCCTGTGTCCCGTGATTGCCGTGTAGTAGCCGTAGACCTACGTTGTGCCACTTCCTCATTTGCAGCCACTCTGTGTACATCGACAGATTCGTTCCGCAGGGCATCGGTGAGACCTTGCAGTGTTTCCAATCTGTACTGAAGTTGGTTCTTTTCTATGAACCGCAGGCGTTCTTGCTCACATTTGGCCCATTGGTCCACACAATACTGTTGGGTCAGGCGTCCTCCTCGGAGAATGAGAGAATTGCTCGCAGTCCGGTCATGAAGAACATACGATTCGTACTCTCGGAGTGACATCGTCAGTGGTTTACCGTTACTGTCCACAGGGTTGCCCACATATGGAAGGTCGTATGTCCATCCCGGCTCTCCGTACGGAAACAGGAGAGGGTATTGAAGTGGATCGTAGCTTTCACTCGTTTCATAAATTCGTTTGAAGCCTCCCTGACGGGTGTTCAAAATGATATCTCTGTGCTCGGCCGCAGCTCGATCGATAATGATACCTGTCACTTCGGATGCAGTGGGTACATTGTGGGTACCCGGATTTGCGTTCCACGCCACATGCAAACGAAGTCGTAGATCCTCATCACGAGGGAGAAAACTCATTGAGACGCAGTGCAGGGTTATCACCAGGTCTTGCTTCACCAGCAACTAATTGCCGTGCAAACATCCCACGGCTGCTTGGTACGCCGGTCCAGCACGATCAATCAACAGTCTGCGAGCGTTCAGAAACTGTTGTGTGTACCCGTTGTGGGCAGTCATCACCTGATCGATTTTCTCCAGAATAGCCGGATCCAATCCATCTGTCATCCCCATCCGGCTTGCTACGCGTGCTTCCATATCCGGATCATTAATGTATACTTGCGCAAACATTGGTCGGCGGTTGAGGGCGGTAGTAGTGCTCCCATACGATGCCAAACAGACCCCTGTACGCGGAAGTTGTACACAACACTTCGGGTTACCCTTTCGTCGACGTTGAGAGAGCGGGTACGTGAAGATCCCATTGATGTGAACGCGAAGAATTGTTGTATGCGCGGATCGACTGCTTAAATCTTGGATTGCCAAACAGTCTGCTAAGTTTAGCTGGAGCTTGCGAGGGGGAGGAAACAGTCACCAATCCCTTACGACAACAACTTCCTTCGGTTTCGTCGGGAAATTTCCAAGCGCCGCAGTGCTGACAGACTCGTTCGTGCTCCAGGGTATCGTCCGTGTATCGGGAGAAATAATCCGGCCGCCGCTGGAATGGTAGATGGGTCGAACTCTTCGTAGTACGCAAGTCCTTTTTGGTACTTTCGCGACCGGCGTCGAAATCGCTCTGCCTCTCTTCGTCGATCAAGATCTTCTTCTGTCATATTATCTCGTGGTGCTCGCCGAGCAGCCGCGTCTTGTTCTCGTACAGACATGACGTTCTTTCTCCGTCATTAACATCTCTGTCGCTCGTCGAGCAGCGGTGCTTCATTTCGCGTTGTCTGACGTTCTTCTTCCGTCATGGCTTCTCTTGTCACTCGTCGAGCACCGTGTTCTTGATCGCGCTGCCTGGTATTCCATCTCTGACATGACATCATTTCGTATTGCTCGTCGAGCAGACGCGTCTCGGTCTCGTACTGTCGGCGCTCCTCCTCTGTCATGGCTTCTCGTATCACCCGCGAGAGCGGTGTTATCATCACGTAGTGTCTGATGTTCTTCCTCTGTCATACGTTCTCT
>VOQZ01001382.1:0-15096 GCA_008079305.1 Phytophthora palmivora | reverse complement strand
TGCTCAAGTTTCGCCACATTAAACAGATCAACCTGCAGCTGTTAGATAGCTTAAAGTGCGAGTTGAAACGAAAAAAAAAACAACATTATACTAAAAATACCCTTTTTCTTGATTTACACTATTCTATCTGTCTGCAGAGGCGGTGTTTGCACCCCGAGCACTAACACAGGTTTGCCAACCAGTTCATATCACGCGGCCAGTTTAGTAGAACAGTTTTATGATGTGGTTTTAGTATTAAATAAAAGAACAAAATATTATTATAATAGATACTGGTAGAAAATGCTTGTCCAAAATATGGGTTCAGAATGCACTACTGTTCGATTTCAGTTAAGTTCGAGGATGCTCCAGCTAAGTGCGAATCATAATGCGGACAGTGCTATTTTTGTAATTTCTTGAAAGAAAGGTCCAGTCAATAGGATAGGCGCAGTTGCTTTGATGGGTGAAAATGTATGAGGCGCGCACCAAAAAAGATGCCAACCGAGAGGCTCAGTCCAGTAGAGAGGGGCGTGACCGATTGACGGAAGACAGACAGACAGACAGACAGAAGACAGGCTACGATTTTAGGGTGCGGGAAACTAGCGCTCTGGGCGCCCGCTACGCGGACGCTTGGACATGGTTGGTCCCAGTAGTTTGGTTAAGGTTAATAAAGACCAGTGAAGTTGAAAATATTACAGGGTTCAAGATTTTTACACGAAAACCACAAAGAGAAAAAGTAAGTGATTTTATTCATGAAAAATGGAATTATGCACTTAGAAATCGAAGATCTCCCGATAGACATGTTCTTGGTGTGTATGTTCCCGTCTTCGTCGATGGCTTCCGGGTCCACTGCTATCTTGATCGCCTTCCGTGAAGTCACCCTCGACAACGCTACGTACAGCTGTCCATGCGCGAACACAGGGGACTCGAGGTAGATCCCCACGTGGTGGATAGACTGTCCTTGGGCCTTGTTGATCGTCATCGCAAAAGCCGGAACCACAGGAAACTGTTTTCGCCGAAGCTTGAATGGAATTCCTTGTCGTCATCTTCATTGTAGAAGATGATACGCGGAATGAATACTCGCTTTCCCTTGAACGGCCCAGACATAATCGTAGCTTCAATGCTTCGCTCACGCAGTGACACTACTCGAAGTCGTGTTCCGTTACACAACCCTGCGTCGCTGTTCAAGTTGCGAATCATAATGATTGGAGTTCCAACTTTCAATACAATCCGGTGTGGTGGAATGCCGGAGAAATTCAGAGAGTTCAAGAACTCTGGCTCAAACATGTTTGGATCCGCAACACCTTCGAGACTGTCAACAGAGAGGTACTCTTTCGTTTCTCCTGATAGACGCTCCGAGACCATGTCGTTAATTCGCCTTACACTTGCGTTCGTTGGTGCCAAAATGGCTCGTTCAACGAAGTACTCATCCGGAAGATTGTCGTCACCAACACCAGGATACACTGCATCAATAAGCGCGTTGACATTTCGCTTTCGCCTGTCCTCGTCAGGATCATCAACACCTCGATCAGAAGATGTTTCCGTTGGCGGTAGTAGATTGAAATTTGGCGGTGCTTCCATGTTTTCGTTCTCTTTGGTTTCTTCGTCATCCCATTGATCATCCGCTCGTGCGCCTGGTACAATGCACATGTCGCGTGGAAGGCATATGTCGTTCTCACCAATTTCGGAGTTAACTGGATATCGACCCTCCCCAATCTGAAGTAAGAAGTCGGAAAACTCGGCCAATTCAGCGGCGCTTGCTGGATCCGGAGCCGTCTGAACACGCATGTTCTCAGTCAGACGCACTTGTCGTAAATGGCTCCACAGTGGGGAAGACTTGAAGCAAGCCTCCAGCGTTTCAGCCCGAGTAGCATCCTTCAAGACAGGCAGGATCTGTCGATGGTCTCCACTGAAAACCATGACCTTGCCTCCGAATGGCTCCAACTCGTTCTTCATAATATCCCGGAACGACCGATCCACAGCTTCGAAACACGCTCGATGCATCATAGGAGCTTCATCCCAGATGATTAAACTTGCCTTGCGGATCAGTTCTGCCTTCTGGCTCTGCCATGACAGGCTACATGTCGAAAACTCAGACAGTTTAAGCGGGATCCGAAATGTAGAATGTGCCGTGTGTCCTCCTGTCAACAACGTCGCTGCGATTCCACTGGAAGCCACTGCTATCGCCACCTTTCTCTGTAGACGAACATGAGCAAGTATCTGCTCCAGCAAGAACGATTTGCCAGTTCCCCCCGGGCCGTCCACAAAAAACAGCTTCTGTCCACCGACTGGGTGATTAACAGCTTCGATGACTTGGTCAAAAATGTCTTTCTGGTTCTCGTTCATCTGATCCGCAAGCGTCGCAGTTCTCTCAAGGTCGTCCGGTTCGTACGCTGCTACCCCTGTGCGACGATATCCATAGGATCCGCAGACTGGCGCGCGACTTCATCAGAAACATCGCTGTACGTTTCAAGGTCAGGAAGGCCATACATACTCAGCGTTTTTCCGTTCGAAATCAGATAGTCCGCCAACCACATCAGGCACTTATACTCTGCCATGCGCCAGCTAACTTCCTCGTCACGGTCAATGTTATTTTGCGCGTCCCTTTCCTGGATGGATCTGAAAAAGTCTTCTGACAAATCCTTCTTAAACCGATCCCACAGAGCAGAAGCATGGTCAGGTAGCGAGTAAACCAAAATGATTCCCAAAAGTTGGCGCAAAGCGGATGGCATCTTAAACGAAACTGCCTCCGCTAAGCATTCTTCCCACTCTTGATCATTCTCCAAGTACCCGGCAGCCAGTGCTGCGTCGTGAAAGGTATCGTAGACTACTCCATTCACTGTGCGAATATCTTCGAATGATTTGGGTGATCGCCGATGGCACAGTAGAAGTCTAAGGTAAAACCGCTCTGGGTCTTGTGGCGAGACGTGTACCAATCTACCCAGCGAAGCAACGTATCTTCTGTACGGTACCCAATACTTCAAACGATCATCCCACCTGTACTTCACAGGCACATCCTTGTACAGCAAATCAGCGGTCCCTTCTGGGTCTTGCGTACACAAATTGAAAAATGCAGTCAACTTTGTTCGATCTCCTCGCCGGACCAAGTTCTGAAGCTGTGGAGTCGTTGCATGATCTCGATACGTGACCAGGCTCATTCCTTCCAGGTGGATAGGAAGATTCACAACGGCATGTGAAGAACCTTGTGTGGGAAAGCCGAATAGTCGCATGCAAGCCTCTACCGGAGAAATATAGCGACCCAGCAAGTACTGAAGAATCTCGTTCGCCTGAATTTCTTCTCCTTCAATAGTGATCGTCGTCATATCCGAACCCTTGTAGACATACTTGTAGATGTACTTCACTGCCTTGTTTGTAGCGCATACTTCAACGTTGATGTGGCAGTCATATTTCTGCGATAGAAATGGATTGTAAGGCACGACCCACTGGTTGATCTTCGCGTTATCCCACACCTTCCCTTTGTGGCTCAGAATTCCTTCAGGTCGACGACGTCTCTTGTACGTAGGATACTTATCCTCAACCATTATCGTTTCTTCTGCGAACTGTTTGGGGAATTTCTTGGAGCATTTGCCGTTCTTCATGCAGGGGCAGCTAGGGTTTTGTTGCCCACAGGGACCGTGCAACATATTTGAAATGACGGTTTCATAGAGCTCAGGGTGTGTCTCCTTGTCCGGAAGCTCGGCTGACGTCAACCGGTCGACATCCTCCGCCGTTACGGGCTTGTCTTCCGGTCGCATAATTAGCAGGATATGGGCGTGAGGTAGACCACGTTTTTGGTACTCCACCACGTGAATCCGGGCAGCTACAACACCCAGTAGACCTTCGTCGAGGTCCTTGTTGAGGGTCTTCAGCTTCTGCATGAACACACGCGCAACAACGTCCGGTCGATCAGATGCCTTCTCTCCAGGTCTAAGATTTTCCTTGATTTCAGGCCAGTTGGGGTTACACGTCATGGTGATGAACAGATTGGGTGCACCCGTCTCTCGAACTATAGCCATGGCATCCAGGAAACGCTGATACATGTAACGCGGCCCTCCCGTAAATGTAGGAGGTATAATGACCTTACGACCGATGTTCTCTGCTTCAGGTTCAGCTGAGTCTACCCCTGTGTCCCGTGATCGCCGTGTAGTAGCCGTAGACCTACGTTGTGCCACTTCCTCATTTGCAGCCACTCTGTGTACATCGACAGATTCGTTCCGCAGGGCATCGGTGAGACCTTGCAGTGTTTCCAATCGATACTGAAGTTGGTTCTTTTCGATGAACCGCAGGCGTTCTTGCTCACATTTGGCCCATTGGTCCACACAATACTGCTGGGTCAGGCGTCCTCCTCGGAGAATGAGAGAATTGCTCGCAGTCCGGTCATGAAGAACATACGATTCGTACTCTCGGAGTGACATCGTCAGTGGTTTACCGTTACTGTCCACAGGGTTGCCCACATATGGAAGGTCGTATGTCCATCCCGGCTCTCCGTACGGAAACAGGAGAGGGTATTGAAGTGGATCGTAGCTGTCACTCGTTTCATAAATTCGTTTGAAGCCTCCCTGACGGGTGTTCAAAATGATATCTCTGTGCTCGGCCGCAGCTCGATCAATAATGATAGCTGCCACTTCGGATGCAGTGGGTACATTGTGGGTACCCGGATTTGTGTTCCGCGCCACATGCAATCGAAGCCGAAGGTCCTCATCACGAGGGAGAAACTCATTGAGACGCAGTGCAGGGTTATCACCAGGTCTTGCTTCACCAGCAACTAATTGCTGTGCAAACTGCTCCACGGCTGCTTGGTACGCCGGTCCAGCACGATCAATCAACAGTCTGCGAGCGTTTAGAAACTGTTGTGTGTACCCGTTGTGGGCAGTCATCACCTGGTCGATTTTCTCCAGAATGGCTGGGTCCAATCCATCTGTCATCCCCATCCGGCTTGCTACGCGTGCTTCCATATCCGGATCATTAATGTATACTTGCGCAAACATTGGTCGGCGGTTGAGGGGCGGTAGTAGTGCTCCCATACGATGACAAACAGACCCCTGTACGCGGAAGTTGTACACACCACTTCGGGTTACCCTTTCGTCGACGTTGAGAGAGCGGGTACGTGAAGATCCCATTGATGTGAACGCGAAGACATTGTTGTATGCGCGGATCGACTGCTTAAATCTTGGATTGCCAAACAGTCTGCTAAGTTCAGCTGGAGCTTCGCGAGGGGGAGGAACAGTCACCAATCCCTTACGACAACAACTTCCTTCGGTTTCGTCGGGAAATTTCCAAGCGCCGCAGTGCTGACAGACTCGTTCGTGCTCCAGGGTATCGTCCGTGTACCGGGAGAAATAATGGCGGCCGCCTGGAATGGTAGATGGGTCGAACTCTTCGTAGTACGCAAGTCCTTTTTGGTACTTTCGCGACCGGCGTCGAAATCGCTCTGCCTCTCTTCGTCGATCAAGATCTTCTTCTGTCATATTATCTCGTGTTGCTCGCCGAGCAGCCGTGTCTTGTTCTCGTACAGACTGACGTTCTTCCTCCGTCATGACATCTCTTCTCGCTCGTCGAGCAGCGGTGTCTTCATTTCGCATTGTCTGACGTTCTCCTTCCGTCATGGCTTCTCTTGTCACTCGTCGAGCAACCGTGTTTTGATCGCGTACTGCTTGGTATTCCATCTCTGACATGACATCTCGTATTGCTCGTCGAGCAGACGCGTCTCGGTCTCGTACTGTCTGGCGCTCCTCCTCTGTCATGGCTTCTCGTATCGCCCGCCGAGCAGCGGTGTTATCATCACGTAGTGTCTGATGTTCTTCCTCTGTCATACGTTCTCTCCGCGTCCTATGCGCTTCAGCATCCTGTTCTCTTGTATCTTCAAGTTGTTCCTCAGTCATTTCACTACGACGAACAGATGCCGCAGCAGTATTTTCCCGACGTCGCTGTTCTTGTTGCTCGCTCGAAAGATCGTTCCTTTGGATGCTCTGGCAAACACGGTTCGATTCGCGTAATTCTCCCAATTCACCGGGATTCATTAGCGCTCGCCGGGCCCTAGCGCGTTGTGCATCTTGCTGCCGATCTCGATCTATCTGAGACTCCGATCGGTTAGCTCTGGCCCGACGTTTCTCTCCGCATCTGTCGCACGAACGCGAGCTAATTGAGACGGCGTCATATTGGCTCGGGAACGCCTGGCCATAGGAATCCGTCGTGGCTCGGGGTGATTATGTGTTGCAGACTCGACGCCTACTGCAAACCCGGAGTTGGCAGGTCGTGGAGGTTCTGCGACAGCGGTTAAAGTACTTGCCACCGTCGCATTTTGTTCAGACCCGATCTCAACAGCCTGCAACGCGCTGACAACCGCCGGAATGGAGTCTGCATTCTCCTGATCTCTCGTCTCAGACTGCTGCTTTCTAAACCGGATCAAAGCTGCACTGAGGTTCTTCATCCGTCGTCGCTTTGCAGCAGGCTCTTCGTGGCCATCTGGCGCACGATAGGCTGCTTTGACTTCTTCTTCGCTTCCATACTTGCGCTTTCTTGTCATTGCTCCTACAAACACTTAACACAAACCTACGTTAGTCTAAACTCTTACTTTCTTAGTTGTCTACATCTTCGCGCTTCTTCTTGAGTTGAAAAAACGTGCGGTAAGCGGTTCCAGATGCCGCGGCAAAAAAATTTCCTTTTACCGAAGTAAAAGGTCTCAGTTCACCGCTAAACAAAAGGTAAGCCATAAGCCCTCAAGTCACTGTCCCCAATGACTCGGCAGGTCCGCGACCATGCCACGTGGCTGTCCGCACGCGCCCTGTCGCGGACACAGAAGCACGGGACTGGGGTCACCCCCAAATCCAACGTGCCGGCCCCATACACGACCACTCTCCGAGGATAAGGCAGGCGGCCCGGCCAAGCCGGCTCTTCTCGCCACATGGATCTGCCTCAGCGCCTCGGCTGGGTATGAGACTTCCCATGCTGCTTGCGGGCAAACATGGGCGCCTCAGGGTCGCGGCTCCGGAGAGCAAAGGTGCGACAGGACTAAACCTTAGTACGGCAACGGGCTCCAGCTGCAACCTCCTTATCGCCCTCGTGTCCTGGAATTGTGCCTCCGGGGGTAGAAATCCCCGCCTCGGAAAGACACTTTTTGCCAGAGAGGAACGAAATTGTGACTCTACTGTAACGTTTGCTTCGAGAGGGTCGTCCTGGCAACTCTGGGCAGGGAATGGGCTCCTCTGGGGGCTGGCTAGGCCTCATCAGTATGGCCGTCTTTGGATACCCATCCCTCCGTGCAGTGGTGGATATCTCACCCAATGCACGGCTCCGGTTTCCCTCTCTAACGCGCACAGTAAGTCTTGGTTGCCCCAGAAGGTACCAGTTCTCCCAACAGGCGGAACTCCCGAAGCCGTAAAGACTTTATTAATACGTTAATATAGCTATGTGGCTACACCTACCTAAGTTCTCTGCGGCGCTCGCTTCCTCTTAGCTGCTCTAGAGCCCGCGCCGTCCGCGCTCCTAGTGTCGTCGACGGCGCCGATTTTGAAATGGCGAAATGTGAATTTGAAATCCATTTAAGTTCGAGATAATTCGATTAGGTTCGAGATCCTTCGATTAAGTTCGAGATCGTTCAATTAAGTTCGAGATCGGTTCGAAAAATCCGATTACGTTCGAATCGAGAACGTTCCAGATAAGTCCGAATCATAATGCGGACAGTGCTACTTTTGTAATTTCTGGAAAGAAAGGTCCAGTCAATACGATAGGTGCAGTTGCTTTGATGGGTGAAAAATGTATACAGACGCGCTCCAAAAAGATGCCAACCGAGAGGCTCAGTCCGGTGGAGAGGGGCGTGACCGATTGACGGACTGACGGACAGACAGACAGACAGACAGACGGACCGGATTTTAAGGTGCGGGAAACTAGCGCTCTGGGCGCCCGCTACGCGGACGCTTGGACATGGTTGGTCCCAGTAGTTTGGTTAAGGTTAATAAAGACCAGTGAAGTTGAAAATATTACAGGGTTCAAGATTTTACACATGAAAACCACAAAGAGAAAAAGTAAGTGATTTTATTCATGAAAAATGGAATTATGCACTTAGAAATCGAAGATCTCCCGATAGACAATGTTCTTGGTGTGTATGTTCCCGTCTTCGTCGATGGCTTCCGGGTCCACTGCTATCTTGATCGCCTTCCGTGAAGTCACCCTCGACAACGCTACATACAGCTGTCCATGCGCGAACACAGGGGACTCGAGGTAGATCCCCACGTGGTGGATAGACTGTCCTTGGGCCTTGTTGATCGTCATCGCAAATGCCGGAACCACAGGAAACTGTTTTCGCCGAAGCTTGAACGGGAATTCCTTGTCGTCATCTTCATTGTAGAAGATGATACGCGGAATGAATACTCGCTTTCCCTTGAACGGCCCAGACATAATCGTAGCTTCAATGCTTCGCTCACGCAGTGACACTACTCGAAGGCGTGTTCCGTTACACAACCCTGCGTCGCTGTTCAAGTTACGAATCATAATGATCGGAGTTCCAACTTTCAATACAATCCGGTGTGGTGGAATGCCGGAGAAATTCAGAGAGTTCAAGAACTCTGGCTCAAACATGTTTGGATCCGCCACACCTTCGAGACTGTCAACAGAGAGGTACTCTTTCGTTTCTCCTGAAAGACGCTCCGAGACCATGTCGTTAATTCGCCTTACACTTGCGTTCGTTGGTGCTAAAATGGCTCGTTCAACGAAGTACTCATCCGGGAGATTGTCATCACCAACACCAGGATACACTGCATCAATAAGCGCGTTGACATTTTGCTTTCGCCTGTCCTCGTCAGGATCATCAACACCTCGATCAGAAGATGTTTCCGTTGGCGGGAGAAGATTAAAGTTTGGCGGTGCTTCCATGTTTTCGTTCTCTTTGGTTTCTTCGTCATCCCATCGATCATCCGCTCGTGCGCCTGGTACAATGCACATGTCACGCGTGGAAGACATATGTCGTTCTCACCAATTTCGGAGTTAACTGGATATCGACCCTCCCCAATCTGAAGTAAGAAGTCGGAAAACTCGGCCAATTCAGCGGCGCTTGCTGGATCCGGAGCCGTCTGAACACGCATGTTCTCAGTCAGACGCACTTGTCGTAAATGGCTCCACAGTGGGGAAGACTTGAAGCAAGCCTCCAGCGTTTCAGCCCGAGTAGCATCCTTCAAGACAGGCAGGATCTGTCGATGGTCTCCACTGAAAACCATGACCTTGCCTCCGAATGGCTCCAACTCGTTCTTCATAATATCCCGGAACGACCGATCCACAGCTTCGAAACACGCTCGATGCATCATAGGAGCTTCATCCCAGATGATTAAACTTGCCTTGCGGATCAGTTCTGCCTTCTGGCTCTGCCATGACAGGCTACATGTCGAAAACTCAGACAGTTTAAGCGGGATCCGAAATGTAGAATGTGCCGTGTGTCCTCCTGTCAACAACGTCGCTGCGATTCCACTGGAAGCCACTGCTATCGCCACCTTTCTCTGTAGACGAACATGAGCAAGTATCTGCTCCAGCAAGAACGATTTGCCAGTTCCCCCGGGCCGTCCACAAAAAACAGCTTCTGTCCACCGACTGGGTGGTTTACAGCTTCGATGACTTGGTCAAAAATGTCTTTCTGGTTCTCGTTCATCTGATCCGCAAGCGTCGCAGTTCTCTCAAGGTCGTCCGGTTCGTACGCTGCTACCTCCTGTGCGACGATATCCATAGGATCCGCAGACTGGCGAGCGACTTCATCAGAAACATCGCTGTACGTTTCAAGGTCAGGAAGGCCATACATACTCAGCGTTTTTCCGTTCGAAATCAGATAGTCCGCCAACCACATCAGGCACTTATACTCTGCCATGCGCCAGCTAACTTCCTCGTCACGGTCAATGTTATTTTGCGCGTCTCTTTCCTGGATGGATCTGAAAAAGTCTTCTGACAAATCCTTCTTAAACCGATCCCACAGAGCAGAGGCATGGTCGGGTAGCGAGTAAACCAAAATGATTCCCAAAAGTTGGCGCAAAGCGGATGGCATCTTAAACGAAACTGCCTCCGCTAAGCATTCTTCCCACTCTTGATCATTCTCCAAGTACCCTGCAGCCAGTGCTGCGTCGTGAAAGGTATCGTAGACCACTCCATTCACTGTGCGAATATCTTCGAATGATTTGGGTGATCGCCGATGGCACAGTAGAAGTCTAAGGTAAAACCGCTCTGGGTCTTGTGGCGAGACGTGTACCAATCTACCCAGCGAAGCAACGTATCTTCTGTACGGTACCCAATACTTCAAACGATCATCCCACCTGTACTTCACAGGCACATCCTTGTACAGCAAATCAGCGGTCCCTTCTGGGTCTTGCGTACACAAATTGAAAAACGCAGTCAACTTTGTTCGATCTCCTCGCCGGACCAAGTTCTGAAGCTGCGGAGTCGTTGCATGATCTCGATACGTCACCAGACTCATTCCTTCCAGGTGGATAGGAAGATTCACAACGGCATGTGAAGAACCTTGTGTGGGAAAGCCGAATAGTCGCATGCAAGCCTCTACCGGAGAAATATAGCGACCCAGCAAGTACTGGAGAATCTCGTTCGCCTGAATTTCCTCTCCTTCAATGGTGATTGTCGTCATATCCGAACCCTTGTAGACGTACTTGTAGATGTACTTCACTGCCTTGTTTGTAGCGCATACTTCAACGTTGATGTGACAGTCATATTTCTGCGATAGGAATGGGTTGTAAGGTACGACCCACTGGTTGATCTTTGCGTTATCCCACACCTTCCCCTTGTGACTCAGAATCCCTTCAGGTCGACGACGTCTCCTGTACGTAGGATACTTATCCTCAACCATTATCGTTTCTTCTGCGAACTGTTTGGGGAATTTCTTGGAGCATTTACCGTTCTTCATGCAGGGGCAGTTGGGGTTTTGTTGCCCACAGGGACCGTGCAACATATTTGAAATGACGGTTTCATAGAGCTCAGGGTGTGTCTCCTTGTCCGGAAGCTCGGCTGACGTCAAGCGGTCGACATCCTCCGCCGTTACGGGCTTGTCTTCCGGTCGCATAATCAGCAGGATATGGGCGTGCGGTAGACCACGTTTTTGGTACTCCACCACGTGAATCCGGGCAGCTACAACACCCAGTAGACCTTCGTCGAGGTCCTTGTTGAGGGTCTTCAGCTTCTGCATGAACACACGCGCAACAATGTCCGGTCGATCAGATGCCTTCTCTCCAGGTCTAAGATTTTCCTTGATTTCAGGCCAGTTGGGTTACACGTCATGGTGATGAACAGATTGGGTGCACCCGTCTCTCGAACTATAGCCATGGCATCCAGGAAACGCTGATACATGTAACGCGGCCCTCCCGTAAATGTAGGAGGTATAATGACCTTACGACCGATGTTCTCTGCTTCAGGTTCAGCTGAGTCTACCCCAGTGTCCCGTGATTGCCGTGTAGTAGCCGTAGACCTACGTTGTGCCACTTCCTCATTTGCAGCCACTCTGTGTACATCGACAGATTCGTTCCGCAGGCATCGGTGAGACCTTGCAGTGTTTCCAATCTGTACTGAAGTTGGTTCTTTTCGATGAACCGCAGGCGTTCTTGCTCACATTTGGCCCATTGGTCCACACAATACTGCTGGGTCAGGCGTCCTCCTCGGAGAATGAGAGAATTGCTCGCAGTCCGGTCATGAAGAACATACGATTCGTACTCTCGGAGTGACATCGTCAGTGGTTTACCGTTACTGTCCACAGGGTTGCCCACATATGGAAGGTCGTATGTCCATCCCGGCTCTCCGTACGGAAACAGGAGAGGGTATTGAAGTGGATCGTAGCTTTCACTCGTTTCATAAATTCGTTTGAAGCCTCCCTGACGGGTGTTCAAAATGATATCTCTGTGCTCGGCCGCAGCTCGATCAATAATGATAGCTGCCACTTCGGATGCAGTGGGTACATTGTGGGTACCCGGATTTGTGTTCCGCGCCACATGCAATCGAAGGCGAAGGTCCTCATCACGAGGGAGAAACTCATTCAGACGCAGTGCAGGGTTATCACCAGGTCTTGCTTCACCAGCAACTAATTGCCGTGCAAACTGCTCCACGGCTGCTTGGTACGCCGGTCCAGCACGATCAATCAACAGTCTGCGAGCGTTTAGAAACTGTTGTGTGTACCCGTTGTGGGCAGTCATCACCTGATCGATTTTCTCCAGAATAGCCGGATCCAATCCATCTGTCATCCCCATCGGCTTGCTACGCGTGCTTCCATATCCGGATCATTAATGTATACTTGCGCAAACATCGGTCGGCGGTTCGGTGGTGGTAGCAGTGCTCCCATGCGATGACAAACAGAACCCTGCACGCGGAAGTTGTATACACCACTTCGAGTTACCCTTTCGTCGACGTTGAGAGAGCGGGTACGTGAGGATCCCATTGATGTGAACGCAAAGACGTTGTTGTATGCGCGGATCGATTGCTTAAATCTCGGGTTGCCAAACAGTCTACTAAGTTCAGCTGGAGCTTCGCGAGGGGGAGGAACATCACCAATCCCTTACGACAACAACTTCCTTCGGTTTCATCGGGAAATTTCCAAGCGCCGCAGTGCTGACAGACTCGTTCGTGCTCCAGGGTATCGTCCGTGTACGGGAGAAATAATGGCGACCGCCAGGAATGATAGCGGGATCGAACTCTTCGTAGTACGCAAGCCCTTTTTGGTACTTTCGAGACCGGCGTCGAAATCGTTCTGCCTCTCTTCGTCGATCAAGATCTTCTTCTGTCATCGCATTTCGTATGGCTTGCCGAGCGGCCGCGGCTCGAGCTCGTATGGTCTGTTGTTCTTCCTCCGTCATAATCTCTCTTGTCGCTCGTCGAGCGGTGGCGTCTTGATCGCGTACAGTCTGACGCTCTTCCTCCGTCATGACATCTCTTGTCGCTCGTCGAGCAGCGGCGTCTTCGTCTCGTATTGTCGACGCTCTTCCTCCGTCATGGCATCTCGTGTGGCACGCCGAGCAAATGTATCTCGATCACGTACAATCTGATGTTCTTCTGTTGTCATACGATCTCTGTGCGCTATATGTGCTGCTGCATCCTGGTCTCGTACGTACTGGCGTACTTCATCTGTCATATCTTCTCGTCGTGCGGCTTGCTCAGCTGCATTACGCTCTCTTGCATCCTGACGCTCTTCTGCGGTCATCTCACTACGACGGACAGAGCTGCAGCAGTATTTTCCTGACGTCGCTGTTCTTGTTGCTCAATCGAAAGCTCATTTCTTTGGATGCTCTGGAAAATTCGGTTATACTCGCGTAATCCTTCCACTTCACCGGGATTCATTAGTGCACGCCGGGCTCTAGCACGTAGAGCGTCTTGTTGCCGATCCCGATCTATCTGAGACTCCGATCGGTTAGCTCTGGCTCGCCGTTTCCTCTCCGCATCTGCCGCACGAACGCGAGCTAATTGAGACGGCGTCATATTGGCTCGGGAACGCCTGGCCGTTGGACTACGTCGTGGCTCTGGGTGATTATTTGTTGCAGGTTCCATGCCTACTGCAAACTCAGAGTTGGCAGGTCGTGGAGGTTCTGCGACAGCGGTTGAAGTACTTGCAACAGTTGCATTTTGTTCAGACCCGATCTCAACAGCCTGCAACGCACTGACAACGGCCGGAATGGGGTCTGCATTCTCCTGTTCTCTCGTCTCAGACTGCTGCTTTCTAAACCGGATCAAAGCTGCACTGAGGTTCTTCATCCGTCGTCGTTTTGCAGCAGGTTCTTCGTGCCCATCTGGCGCACGATAGGCTGCTTTGACTTCTTCTTCGCTTCCATACTTGCGCTTTCTTGTCATTGTTCTACAAACACTTAACACAAACCTACGTTAGTCTAAACTCTTACTTTCTTCATTGTCTACATCTTCGCGCTTCTTCTTGTGTTGAAAAAACGTGCGGTAAGCGGTTCCAGATGCCGCGGCAAAAAAATTTCCTTTTACCGAAGTAAAAGGTCTCAGTTCACCGCTAAACAAAAGGTAAGCCATAAGCCCTCAAGTCACTGTCCCCAATGACTCGGCAGGTCCGCGACCATGCCCCGTGGCTGTCCGCACGCGCCCTGTCGCGGACACAGAAGCACGGGACTGGGTCACCCCCAAATCCAACGTGCCGGCCCCATACACGACCACTCTCCGAGGATAAGGCAGGCGGCCCGGCCAAGCCGGCTCTTCTCGCCACATGGATCTGCCTCAGCGCCTCGGCTGGGTATGAGACTTCCCATGCTGCTGGCGGGCAAACATGGGCGCCTCAGGGTCGCGGCTCCGGAGAGCAAAGGTGCGACAGGACTAAACCTTAGTACGGCAACGGGCTCCAGCTGCAACCTCCTTATCGCCCTCGTGTCCTGGAATTGTGCCTCCGGGGGTAGAAATCCCCGCCTCGGAAAGACACTTTTTGCCAGAGAGGAACGAAATTGTGACTCTACTGTAACGTTTGCTTCGAGAGGGTCGTCCTGGCAACTCTGGGCAGGGAATGGGCTCCTCTGGGGGCTGGCTAGGCCTCATCAGTATGGCCGTCTTTGGATACCCATCCCTCCGTGCAGTGGTGGATATCTCACCCAATGCACGGCTCCGGTTTCCCTCTCTAACGCGCACAGTAAGTCTTGGTTGCCCCAGAAGGTACCAGTTCTCCCAACAGGCGGAACTCCCGAAGCCGTAAAGACTTTATTAATACGTTAATATGCTATGTGGCTACACCTACCTAAGTTCTCTGCGGCGCTCGCTTCCTCTTAGCTGCTCTAGAGCCCGCGCCGTCCGCGCTCCTAGTGTCGTCGACGGCGCCGATTTTGAAATGGCGAAATGTGAATTTGAAATCCATTTAAGTTCGAGATAATTCGATTAGGTTCGAGATCCTTCGATTAAGTTCGAGATCGTTCAGTTAGGTTCGAAAAATCCGATTACGTTCGAATCGAGAACGTTCCAGATAAGTCCGAATCATAATGCGGACAGTGCTACTTTTGTAATTTCTGGAAAGAAGTTCCAGTCAATAGGATAGGTGCAGTTGCTTTGATGGAGAAAAATGTAAAGAGACGCGCTCCAGAAAAGATGCCAACCGAGGGGTTGAGTCCAGTAGAGAGGGGCGTGACCGATTGACGGACTGACAGACAGACAGAC